>CAUYLG010073290.1:0-138057 GCA_963573385.1 Cacajao melanocephalus
ATAATCATATAATCATATTTTAAAATCTATAATATATTCTTATATAATCAGTATGTATCTATATATTATAATGATGTATACTGGTTATATTATTATATATTATATAATTTGTATAAAATATATATTTATATTATATCTAAATATAATCAAATATATGATAGATATTTATATTATGTGTAAATATAAAATATACTATATATAAATATATAATATATACAAATATACAATATATGTCATATACTGCATATTATATAGTATATATTAAATATTCACATATTATAAATGTCGTAAATAGATTTAATAATTAAAATTTTACATACTTAGACATTAAATATATTTAACATTTACATATTATAGATATTTTTCTACATATATAGAAATATATACATATAATCAGTACATATCATTTGCTCACAAGGCTCAAAGTGAGGTTTGAGGGGCCATGATCAGATGACATTAACGCATAGAAATAACCATCATTTGCTGAGCAGAGGCTGCTTCAATGTTCTTTAAAAAAGAAACCTGAAGTGCAGAGAAACTAAGGAGCTTCCTCCAGGTTACAGAGCTAGCAAGTACTAGAGCTGACATCTGAACCCAAGCACTCAGGTGCCAGAGCTGGGCATCTGCCTGCCACTGATACTATGAGGACTAGAGCTGTGATGTCAACAAGCATGGGCCCAGCTTGCTACGCTCCAGGTGAGGCTTGCTTCTCCCACCGGAATATGGAGTTGGTGGGAGCTGACCATGAGAAGTTGGAACACATTGGAAATACACACCATGGATGCAGTCAGTGTCATAGTCATGGGGTACGAGGGAACATCAGTAAACAGGAGGACTCAAGAAAATAGAAAGCCCTCGTCACCTTAGAGAAGGTAAGCAGACTATGCAATACTGAAAAGCCTGTTTGCTAGAGGGACAGCGGCGGGGGGTGGGATATCAGGGAGGGATAACATGGGGAGAAATGCCAGATGTAGGTGACGGGGGGATAGAGGCAGCAAACCATATTGCCATGTGTGTATCTAGCAACAATCCTGCATGATCTGCACATGTACCCCAGAACCTAAAGTACAATTAAAAAAAAAATGCTCAATAAAATCAGGCCTGATCTACTTTTCAATGTTTCCATGTCAGATATTCAAGTGACACCTAGAAGGGTACACTTGCTGATGATAGGCTCTTGGTGCTTTGGAGTGGGAAAGATAACAATATCTGAATTTTTGTTTTCAAGTCCCAATAACCCCTCCCAGAGGTTTGTAAGTTCCCCGCCAACTGCTTGTGTCTCCCCACCCCCTGCCATTGGACCAATGACAATGCCTTGGGCTCCACTCGAATCTACCTAGTCCCTGAGAAAATTCTAACCAACACAGGCAAGCTACCAGAAGCCCCAACCCACAGGAGGGATTCTGGAATAAATCTCCCTGTTCTCAACTCCTGTGTTTTAAGGGTGTGTTTAGAGAGGGAATTCTTTCCTTCTTGTAACCCTCAAGTAATGCAGACAACTTTGCTGAAACGTATCTGTGTGACTTTCTCTTCCGTTTTTCCCAGTTGACCTCTCCTCTTTTTTGCCAGAGGCATTTGCCGCCTTAGAGATGATTAGGAGCCAAGATTGGGAAAGATTCAACATTTCGTCTAAAGACTTTAGTGAAACAAAAATCTTGAAAGCCAGGGTTTACTGAAAGAGCAACGGGCTTTCTAATTTGCAAAAATTTCACTGTAAGCCTTGGGTAGCAATAACAGGATTTCGGGCATGGGTGGTTCCCACCCACCCTGAGACCCTTTTGGCCTCGGTGACACAGACTGAGGAATGGTACTAGAGAGGGAGAGGGGGTGACATTTCCTTGAGTCTCAGAAAGTCTGGCTTCTGAGGCTGATTGCACAGCCATTATAATATGTGATAACATTTTAAAGCGGCACATATGTATTTTCAAACATTTTACTATATCTTATTTTCTATTTGCTTAGCAGAATGAGAAAAATATATATATAAACATATATCTATATCTATATAGATACGAGCGAGTGAGTGTGTGTGTGTGTGTGTGTCTATGTTTATGTATGTATTTCCACCTTTCTCTCTCCTCAAGGATTATGACAGGGTTTGAATCCTAGAGACAGGTCTTCCCTGGCCTCCAAGTGACACTGGCTACTGGAAATTTTTTAAAAAATGAAGAGAGGTGGCTGTGGGTAAATCATGGAAATTTAGGAAAGATTCGAGGAGCTCTTTAGACTGGGAA
Organism: Cacajao melanocephalus; assembly: GCA_963573385.1. Taxonomy (NCBI): domain Eukaryota; kingdom Metazoa; phylum Chordata; class Mammalia; order Primates; family Pitheciidae; genus Cacajao; species Cacajao melanocephalus. The sequence goes on from CAUYLG010073290.1 coordinate 2,235, forward strand.
GGAGTTAGATTCTGGGGTATTTCTGCATGCCTTCTGGAACACGTACTGTTTACTTTCACATCATAAAGCCTGGAGAGGGCCTCAAGTTTAAATAAAAAACAAAACGGAATTTCCCAAACTTACTTACCTTCAAAATATGTTCCTCCCATTGCATTCCTACTGCCATTCTGTAGAATAGTGTTCCATAGACAGAAGTTTCAGAAGTTTGGGAAATGCTAACAGAACAAATGTGAACTACCATGTTCTGAGAATTCAGATCACCTAAATCAACGTGGTGCAGTGCTTAAGACCGAGAACTGAGATCACCTGTGTCAACTTGACTTAGTTGATCACAGAAACCTTTGTCTAGGAAATAGAAGGCTCTAACCCAGGAATAATTTCATTGCTTCATTCAGAAAATCCATGCATATCAATTTACCTGGGACAACGTTCTCCTTACCTAAACAAATAGCTCATTTATCAAACAATAACCTACTTGTCAGACTTATTTCAATATACTCGTCTTGCTATGTCTAACAATCTTAAATCAGGATGTCATGAAGTTTACCCAATACCAATCAACTTCCTACCTTAAATTACTTGAGCATATACCCTCCCTACAGGCCCTGTAAATATCTATTCTGACTTCTATCTTCTGGAACATTGCTGAGACTGTCTTAAGGCAGTGTTCTCCTTTATGGAAGTGAGCTCTAATAAATGTTGTCTTGGTTTAACACCAGTCATCTGGTGATATTTTGAGAAGGTGTATTTACTGTGCAGTATGCAAGCTGTTTGGGTGCATGTTTGAAATGTGGAAGCGTAAATGACACTTGAGATAGTTCCCAGGTACATTTTTTCTATGGCCAGAGCTAAGCACTGCCCAAATCCTCCCCTTGTTTGGGCCAGCTCTCCAAACTCAGTAACTGTACGGATGCCTCTGATTTTTGTTTGTTTAAAGTCCCTAGTTTAGAGAATGGGCTTCCAAGCATGGTACCTGTCTCCCAGACCACAGAGTGGGCTCTTGACCCAATGCCAAGCCAATCAGCTTCTCTATAAGGAGTTTGAATGAAGAGATCCCAAACTGAAAGGCATTTGGAATTAAGGTATTCCTATAAAAGCATCTTAACACTAAATGTGAGGTTCACAGACCAATGTTCAGCCTCCTGATAGGGGCCCATGACGAATACAGAAATTGAAAGTAATATGACATAGTAATTTTGATCTATTTTTCAAAAGCTTACATTTTTATGTCTTTAGATTGATTTAATTTTATAAAACTTGATTTTCATTATACTACTAAGAAAAAATGTTCAAAACTTGAAAATAAGACAAAAATGTGGGTTGCATGTTCTTTCAATGTTATATACAGGCATTAATGTGTCAATTCAAAGATTATTTAATCATCTAGGAAAATGTATTGTTCACCTCATTGTTCACTACTCATTGATGGTTTCAGACTTAATAACATGACATGTTAATTCATAGATTTCTGTCTAGCAGAGATGCAAGTAATGATCGGTAGAAAAGATAACCACAGAGGTTACAGTGTTTTGTCCTGTAGGACATGATATGCTTTAGCTGTGTCTCCACCCAAATCTCACCTTGAATTACAACTCCCACAATTCTCATGTCATGGGAGGAACCCGGTGGGAGGTGACTGAATTATGGGGGTGGATCCTTCCTGCACTGTTTTCGTGATAGTGAGTGAGTCTCATGAGATTTGATGGTTTTAAAGAGAGAAATTCCCCTGCACAAACTCTCTTTTTGCCTGCCATCATCCAGGTAAGACGTAACTTGCTCCTCCATGCCTTTCACCTTCCACCATGACTGTGAGGACTCCCCAGCCATGTGGAACTGTAAGTCCAATAAACGTCTTTCTTTTGTAAATTTCCCAGTCTCGGGTATGCCTTTATCAGCAGCGTGAAAAAAAAACTAATAGGACACTAAGCAGCCTCATATGTAACCTACTAATCTTATTCTAAGACTCCTTTACTATTAAATTGCATGCTAATATCTAGTTCCTCAAAAGTTCTTTGAATTATAGTTATCTTTTTATTGGTTCCCTTTTGAATTGTTGATAGATAAAATCTTTGATGTCTTCACTTTATATATGAATGTGAGTCATATTTTAAACTTTTTGAAAACTATATTTGACATTTTTCTTTTTTTAAACAAAAGTATGTTAGTCTATGACACATTGAAACAAAATAAAATGAAATAAATATTGTCATTCACTGTAAAAGTTTGAACAGCACTGTCCTAATTCTATGAGCTCCTATTGCTTAAGCCCTTGGAACTTCTCCAGTTTATATCCTTTCTTAGGCCTTGTCATTAAGGTCTTTGGATGAACCTGTGACTAACCAACTTACTTCTATTTTAATTAAATATTTTTCTTTAAAGTCTTAAGTTAGTCAGGATTTATCAGACTCCTAGCTATGTCATCATGTTGTAATTATAGCCAACAAAATGCTTTCCAACAAATAACAATCCAACCTCTCCTTCGGTACAGAAGTAGGCTATACCTATCACTAAAATGTCCTGATCAAAACTGCATATGATGAGAACAAAAAGTGTGGGTTGAGCACCCAATAGCAAAGCAGGCAAGTTTTGTCAGAAACAAAAACTTTATGACACCTTTTTCTTTGGCCTCACTCATTCTGCAACTACCTTGGTCATGCCCAACAATGAACAAAACCTTGGAAGCATTATCAAAGCTGTCATGTGCAAGACTCCAGGCCTTTATGTGGGAGCTGTAGCTTCACTCTTCCTCTTGAGTATGGTTAAAAGCCTGGTCCTAGCTCACGGCTTCCACGTGCCTTTTGGACACTGGGATTTGGTCACCTGGCCACACATCCCCATGAGTGTCCATCTGGCAATCCCAGTTGCTCTCTAAGCTCAGTCCTCTCTCTTCTTATTCTCTTTCCCCTCTTCAGTACCTAGAATTTGATGCTGAGTCCCTTTCTTAGCATAATTTATCCCCACTTACTCTCACTCTGTTTTCAATTCAACAGACTTCCTTCCACTGAAAAATGCAGTGCTAACCATATTCCTGGGAGGTTTTGACTCATATTTTGAACTGTTTTTCAAGCACTAATTATTTCTTTTATGTTATTCAGAATTAATGTTTCCTCATTTGGAATCCCCCCTTCCTCCATGGAATTTAATGTATACATATGAAAATTAAAACCAGTTTTAGCTAAAAATAGATCCTCTGGGAGGTCTTCAGAATCAGCTGACAGGCACAGTTAAGAGGAGCCTGGATCGCTGACAACCGTTTTGGCTTCAGATGGAAAAGAAATAGGCTGGTGCAGCACTTGGCTACTTTTTACGGGTGGCCTGCCAAGACATCGTTTACCAAGGTGTTCACAAGTAGTAGAGGGGTTGAGGGGTAGGCTGAGCCACCACACTCTGCTGCCCCCAGAAGTGGCTGGGATGGGAAGAGGCCAACTCAATGTCTTAGCGTGACTAGGGTCTGCAACTTTTCAAGGGAGTGTTCTAAGGACTGAAATCTACAGTTCTGAAATACAAGAGTCTCTGCATACCAAACATGTTTTTATAACTCATGTGGCGGCAACACCCAACCTGAACTGATGTGATGTTACTTGTGGTCCTTATTTTATCCTGCTTAGGGTAAACATTCATATGTTTTACTACTGAAATACAATCAGTTTTATTACAGGGTGCTGCCCCAGACCCTGCTGGTAGAATTGTGTAATATACAGTATATGCATTTTATTATCTTTCTAAATTCCAGAACACATCTGGACCTAAAATTGGAAGGACTAATTTCTCAAATATTTTTCATAGAGCATGCTTTTAATGTTTAGCTGAAAGAGACCAAGCATGAGTGAGAAGCGGTGGGGGGCGGGGGGGGGCGGCAAGTATCCTTAGAATATGAAAATGCTTAAAAGAGAATCTCAAGTCTCAGAGGAAGCAGGAAAAAAATATGATCTCTTTCAGGGGAGCCAAGCTGTATTGAAAATTTCGTGGGTCATCTTTGGTGTGCACCCAGCACGACCCATGCAAACAGCATCATCCCCCAGAGATTTCTCACCCTGGCCTTATTATTTTAAAGGATAAAACCAACCAACTTTTATAAATAAAGATATTGCACGTAGCAGGCACTGCTCTCACCCCTTTGCATGTACTATCTTGTTTAATCCTTGAAATATAGTCTCCATTTCACAAATTAGGAAAATTAAGAGCTGGAAGTTTGGGTGGCTTAAAAACACCACCCATTGTGAGTGACAGAGACAGGCAACATAACTTAGGACCCCCCACTACTGTCCTGTGAAACTGCCGAGGACACCCCAGTCTGTTCTCAGAGGCAAAGACAGGAGCACTTCATTGTGAAAGGAAACTCCAGCGCCAGCTACAGCCTTTTGTATGGAAAGACCATGGGCTTTGGAGTCGGAAGATTTTACTGTCCACCACTGACACTTCTTAGTGAGACCTTGACTCTTTAATCAACCTTTATACCCTTATCTATAAAACAGAGTCTATAATCCTATTTATAAAACATTTAAGATGATTAAATGTATCAAATGATAGCCCTCCTCCTGGATCACAGTATCTCAAACTGAAGAACCCACTCTCATCTTAGAGCCTTTTGCATGAGCTACTCCCTCTGCCTAAATGTGTATCTCATTGATTTTTACTTCACTGGTTTCTTCTCATACTTCAGGTCTTGGCCTTTTTTAAAAAAACTCTCCTTTGACCACCCATTCTTCAGCAGCCACGCAGAAATCTCTATCATATGGCCTTGTCTTATTCCCTTCATGGTACTTATCATCATCTTGTCAAGTACCATTTTCCTGTTTTTCTTAAGGGTCCATTGTATCATGTTTGCCTTTCTCTCTCTCCAGGATAATGAAAACTCCAGAGCAGGAGGCACACTTTTTATCTGATTCAAAGCTTTATCCCTATACTTAGCATAGGGTCTGGCACAAACCAGGTGACCGTTCAGTGTTTCTGGTACAGTTGGCTAAATGAGTGGTAGGGACTCAATATACGTCTTTTCCTTTTCTATTTCCTATTTCTGTCTCCAGAAGGAGAACGAATTTGGTCAAACGCAAAAGTCCTTGGGGATATTTTGACTGGCAAGTATTTTTACCTCTTGCCCTTTTGCTCTCAAGCCAAAAAAAAATCTTTCCGTGAAAATTAATGTGAAAAAACAAACAGAGGGCACCTCTATTATTAGAATGTGTGTAGATTTTGATCTGTAACAGACTAATAAGAACTGCTTTCTCGGGCTATTTAAAGCTACGCATAATGTTTCCCAATTTATATTTTGATGCCTTACTTATTAAGCAGCCCAGTTTATGTAGTTCTAATACCTTAAATTAGGAGATGCTCCTGTAACATCCGTATGTTCCTGTATTCTTAATCCCTTAAAGAAAAACAGAAATGAAACAGATTGATACCAGCTCCAGAACCATGTGAGTGAAGACACTCAACAGGTTGAAGAGCGAGGCCATATGGCAGCACTTAGAATTTGATAGTCTTAATTAAGCAATCTGCTCACCAGCATCACCAGCAAGAAACCTGGCGTGATGGCTGCCCTTATTCCCTGCCATCTAAAAGACATTTTCATTTGAGTTTGCTGGGTTCTAAAAATTCCCATGCATGGAGCACAGTCTGCAGTCATAGGATGTTAGCACTCAACGGGACTTTAGCAATAAAGCACAATATCCTTAAGGTGGACTGTCTGGCTTTTGCCAGCCCAGCATCATTTCCTTCCTTGAGGGAATAGCATCTCCATTTCCCCAGGCTAGGCTAACAGAAGTACAGAATTTTCCTGGATATAACAACTGGCTTAGGGACAAGTACGTGACCCAAGTTGGCCCAAGAACAGTTAGCCATGAGATATTTGCTGGAACGCTGGGAAAAGAGATTCCCTGGGTTTTTGAGCTGGAAGAATAAAAGACTGTAATTGCTGGTGGCCATCTTGGAGGGAACCTCTCTGAGAGTGAAGACTGAGGCCAATAGCATAGAAAGCAGAGCTGGGGGATGAAGGGTGATATTGTTGATGTTATTAGAGCATCTAGATCCAAGTGGTTCTAAAGCTAGCTCACACTGTGAAATTTTCAATCATGTGAGGTGATATATATGTATATATTTTTAAGTGGAGTCTCGCTCTGTCACCCAGGCTGGAGTGCAGTGGCACAATCTTGGCTCACTGCCATCTCTTCCTTCCAGGTGCAAGTGATTCTCCCACCTCATCCTCCCAAGTAGCTGGGACTACAGGCACCCGTCACTACGCTGGGCTAGTTTTTGTATTTTTAGTAAAGACAGGGTTTCACCAAGTTGGCCAGGCTGGTCTCAAACTCCTGACTGCAGGTGATCCACCCGCCTCGGCCTCCCAAAGTGCTGGGATTACAGGCGTGAGCCACCGTGCCCAGCCATGAGCTGACAATTTTATATGGTTTTGCTCAGGCTACTTGGAGTTGTGTTACTGTTGATTACAACCCAAATAGCCCAACTGATATGCTCTCATTATACAAATAAGGAAACAGAGGTCCAGGGAAGAAAATGTCATACAAGTCAATGTCAGAGCTGGGAGCAGACTCCAGCGACTCTGCTTCTCTTTTGGAAAAACTCTTTTAGATGCCTGCCGGTATCAACCCTTGGAGCTCACTGGGTTCTTCTCTCACTTATTTCATGTTCAAGTGCTCCCCAATTATACTCCTGTCTCCCCTGTTCATTTCTCCTCTGATATACAGACCAACTGTCTCCATCTCAGAACTTCTAAAATGCCTCCATGCCAGCCTGAGCCACACCCAATCATCTTTTTCATCTTCCTCCTATTCTCAACTTCCAGATAGCCAGTCCTATTGCGTAACCACATGGTTCTCTTTTCATAAATGACCTGTATCGACAATTCAAAACACTGAAAATAAATTTCAAAGTATTTGATCAACACCAGCCAGCCCATGTCCTGTCATCTCTTAGCACTGTCTTCTGCTTCCTTGATGGTGAATACATATTGTCAACAGTGTTACTGATATGATAGAAACAACATAGCGTTAAAAACATCAAGACGGTTTTGTCTTCTACGGAACATTATTTGATTCATGCACAGTGTTAGAAGTAATGTGGACTTCATGAAGGTGAATTTAGATGCCCATGTGGGACAGGCAGAGTTAACTGGGAAGCCTACTGGATATCAGAAAGATAAACACTGGAGGGCCATAGCAACCTTTCAGCTACAATGATCCCTATGCTGTTTCTGACAGCTAATATTTCAAGGACTACTAGAGATCAGCCACTGTACAAAACCCTTTACATAGATTAACAGTTTTTAAAAGTATTTTAAATTATTATGGGTACATAATAGTTGTATATTTTTGTAGGATACCTATGATGTTTTGATATAGACATACATGGTATAATAATCAAATCAGAGTAACTGGATATTCATCACTTCAGACCTTTATCATGTTGTTGTGTTAGGAACATTCCAATTCCACTTCCTTGGGTATTTAAAATATGTAATAAATTACTGTTAATTTTAGTTACCTTTTTATGCTGCCAAATACTAGATGTTATTCATTCTAGCTTCACTTTCATACCCATTAACCATCCCCACTATCCTCCCTCCCTGGTACTCTTCCAGTCTTACAACCATCATTCCACTCTCTATCTCCATGAGTTCAATTTTTTTTTTAGCTCCCACGTAAAAGTGAGAAGAATCAACATGTGTCTTTTTGTGCCTAGCTTATTGCACTCATTATAATGTCTTCCAGATCCATCCATGTTTTTGCAAATTATAGGAGTTCGTTCTTTTTTATGACTACACAGTACTCTATTGCATATATGCATCACATATTCTTTATCCATTCATCTGTCCATCAACACTTAGGCTGCTTCCAAATCTTGGCTATTGTGAATAGTGCTGCAATAAACATGGGAGTGCAAATATCTCTTTGATATACTGATTTGCTTTCTTTTGGCTATATACCCAGCAGTGAGACTTCTGGGTCACATGGTGGTTCTATTTCTAGTTTTTTGAGGACCCTCCATACTGTTTTGCATAGTGGCTGTAGTAATTTACATTCCCACCAACAGTGTATGAGGTTTTCCCTTTCTCCACACCCTCACCAGCATTCATTACTGCCCATCTTTTGGATAAAAGCCTTTTAACTGCAGTGAGATAATATGTTTTTACATTTTTGATTTGTATTTCTCTGATGATTAGTGATATTGTGCATTTTTTCATATACCTGTTAGCCATTTGTGTTCTTTTGAGAAATATCAGTTCATATCTTTTGCCCATTTTTAATGAGATTATTGTTTTTTCTATTGAATGGTTTGACTTCCTCATATATTCTGGCTAGTAATCCATCATTAGATGGGTGGTTCTAACATATTTTCTTCCATTCTCTGGGTTGCCTCTTCATTTTGATTGTTTCCTTTGCTGTGCAGGAACTTTTTAACTTGGTACAATCCAATTTGTCCATTTTTGTTTTACTTTCCTGTACCTTTCAGGTCTTAAGAAATCTTTGCCCAAACCAATGTCCTCGAGTATTTCCCCCAATGTTTTCTTGTTTCAGGTTATATTTTAAGTCTTTAATTCATTTGGATTTGCTTTTTTTTATATGGCAAGAGATAGGGGTCTATTATTCTTCTGCATATGGATATCCAGTTTTCCCAGCAGCATTTTTGAAAAGACTGTCCTTTCCCCCAAGGTATGTTCTTGGCACTTTTGTCAAAAATGAGTTCGCTGTAAATGCATGGACTTCTGGGTTTACTATTCTGTTCCTTTGGTCTATGTGTCTGCTTTTATGCCATTACCACTCTGTTTTGGTTACTGTAGTTTTGTAGTATAACTGGAAGTCAGACAACATAATACTTCTAATTTTGTTCTTTTTGTTCATGATGGCTTCTGCTATTCTGGGTCTTTTGGGGTTCCATATAAACTTTAGGATTATTTTTTCTTTTTCTGTGAAGAATGTCATTGGCATTTTAAAAAAGATAGTTACAGATCAAACTCCTTGTTCTACCCCTTCCCCATTTCTCACTACTACACTTGACTTGTGTTAAAAAATAAAAATAAAAAATTCTACTGAGTGCAGTGACTCACACCTATGATCCCAACATTTTGGGAGGTCCAATCAGAAAGATCACTTGAGGCCAGGAGTTCAAGACCAGCCTGGCCAACATGGCAAAACTGTGTCTCTATTAACATGACAAAAACTAGCTGGGTGTGGTGGTACACTCTTGTAGTCCCAGCTACTTGGGAGGCTGAGGTACGAGAACTGCTTGAAAGTAGGAGGCAGAGGTTGAAGTGAGCTGAGATTGTGCCACTGCACTCCAGCCTGGGTGACAGGGAGAGACTCTGTCTCAAATAATAATAATAATAATGATAATAATAATTCCACAGTGTAGCAGTTATCATGCATAGATTAATATTTATTCCTCAAAACAACCTACTGAGATTGCCGCCATCATAATATTAATTTTCCAGATGAGAAAATAAAGCCATAGTGAGTTTTTTTGTTTTGTTTTTCCCAACTTGCCAAAGTTACTTAGTTGGTAAAGGATTGGCTTAGATTTGACCCAGGCAGCTGACCTCTGGGGTCTATGCCCTGAAGACGATGCAACACTACCCAGAAATTGGGAATTTCTAAATGTTAGTGACAAATTCCTTTTATCAAACACCTCCAATTCTTACACTGAGCAGCCCAACAGGACATATCTATGAGACAAATTTATCCCAAGGGCCGACAGTATGATACCTCTGGTCTATTTATTTCTTCCATTCTACTGATAAGAAAACTTATGCCAAGGGAACTCCACCTGTGTTTAAGTTCCTCATCTGGGAAGGCCTTCTCACTCTGTTACTTCTTGTGTTTCCCATTCCTTAAAGAACAAGTTAGGGCCCAAGTCCAATGGAAGGATTCCTAAACATTTTGTTATATCTGTCTTTGATGTGTACATATGTTCATTTCTTATCCTACAGTCACTTTATTATAGTATTTCACATTTGTTAGGTAGGTAGTATAATACATTTATGAGGTTATTATTATTAATTGACTTATTACTAGATTGTTACAAATAAGTTGGTAGGTGGGAAAGGAAAACCTGTAAAAGCATTACATTTCTACGGAGCTCTGTTTAAATACAGGAAAAACTCTTATTAACGTAAATAGGAGTCCACATTCTGACCCGATGTATCATCAACTTAATAATGATAGAGTGAATTAGGCAATGCCAGAGTAATTTTCCTTGCCTCATCACAACAGACTAAAACAAATATACTACTTGAAACCCCAATCTTGTTCAGCTCTATCCAGACTACAGTGCAGGTGATGTTATATAACCTCACTAATCAATTAATTGGTTTCCCAACCTGAAAATAAATAAAAGCTTATGTGAAGGATGACCAGAAAATGAAAAGTGAATTATCATTGTTATTTTTAAAAATCACAAAAAAAATGAAAGCAAAAGTACATGAACCTAGGAAGTTCTCAAGATAGAGAATGTAGACAGATAAAAGCCTAAGGCAGCTTGAACTCAAGAAACAGGCATTTCTCCACCTGTGAGGTTGGAAAGTTCATCCATTTATTACTGTCCAAATGAAATCTTTTCAGCAGAGTCAAAAGGGCCTTTATTTTGACATTTAATTCACTGAGGATATATTTCCTCCCTCAGAATGCAAAATACCTCTCACATGCTTTTTCATTAATTGCCTTCATTTTTCAAGTTCCTTGCTTGATTTATAGTCAATTAAAAGCACCCTCAAAAGCCATGACTCATGTGTGTTAAGTACAAATATGATTAATGCGATTCCACACACTCCATTGAGGACCTGGCTGCTAACCAAGGTCACTGTCATGGTGACATGACCAAGCAACGTCTTGGTGAAAGACATTCACAGAGAGGGTGGAAAGCTAAGAGTGAAGGGTCATGGACAATCTGGCACTGGGTCCATCCAAATCAAAGAAAAAGCTAATTATTCTATAATACAGAGAAAAGATGAACTTGGCTATGCACAGCAACAAACATGCAGCAGCAATTCACGCTCTCATCCAGGTTGATAAAAGTAATGGGAAAATAAAGTGGCAAATTTCCTTGATATATCATCACCAACATAAAAAAAAAAAAAAAACAAAAGAACAAAAACGTAAGAGACACTAGGCCAGAGAACTTTGGATAAACACCAGAGCCCTAAAATCCTGGGTTCAAATTTTGACACCACCAATTACAAGCAGAATGATCTCAGGTTCATTGCTTCACCTGGCTCGGCCTTAAAAGTCCTCACCTGTAAAATGGGCACATAAGCGTACCTTTCCCCCAAGAGCTGTTGTGAGGCTCAAGATGACCCTCAACACACTAGAGAGCACACAGTAAATGTCAGTCATCAAGGACAGGGATGCCATAAGGGTCCATACTCACAGAAGCTTGCATGCCAACATATGTTCCTAGTATGGTTAGGCTTTGTGGCCCCACCCAAATCTCATCTTGAATTGTAATCCCCATAGTCCCCACATGTCAAGGGAGACATCATAGGGAGGTCACTGAATCACGGAGGTGGTTTCCCCCCACGCTGCTCTCATGATAGTGAGAGAGTTCTCCTGAGAACTGATGGTTTTATAAGGGTTCTTCCCCCTTATCTCGGCACTTTTCCTTCCTGTCTTTTTGTGAAGAAGGTGCCTTGCTTTCTCTTTGCCTTCAACCATAATTGTAAGTTTTCTAAGGCTTCCCCAGCCATACTGAGCTGTGGGTCAGTTGAACCTCTTTCCTTTATACGTTACCCAGTCTTAGGCAGTTCTTTATAGCAGTATAAAAACAGACTAATAAGAGCCCAGTCCAGCCAACATGGTTAAACCCTGTCTCTACTAAAAATATAAAAAATTAGCCCGGCATGGTGACACCTGCCTGTAGTCCCAGCTACTCAGGAGGCTGAGGCAGGAGAATCGCTTGAACTCAGGAGACAGAGGAGGTTTCAGTGAGCCAAGATCATGCCACTGCACTCCAGCCTGGGCAACAGAATGAGACTAATGAGACTCCATGTCAAAGAAACAAAAACAGACTAATACAGTAAATTGGTAGCAGTAGAGTGGGGTGCTGCTATAAGGATGCCCAAAAATGAGAAAGCAACTCTGGAACTGGGTAACAGGCAGAGGCTAGAACAGTTTGGAGGGCTCAGAGGAAGACAGGAAGATGTGGGAAAGTTTGGAACTTCCTACGGACTTGTAAAATGGCTTTGACCAAAATGCTGATAGGAATATGGACAATGAAGTCCAGGCTGATTTGGTCTCAGATGGAGATGAGGACATGTTGGTAAATGGAATAGAGGTGACTCTTGCTTTGCTTTAGCAAAGAGACTGGCGGCATTTTGACCCTGCCCTAAGGATGTGGAGAACTTTGAACTTGAGAGAGGCAATTTAGGGTATCTGGCAGAAGAAATTTCTAAGCAGCGAAGCATTCAAACATGACATGGGTGCTCTTAAAAGCATTCAGCTTTATGTATTCACAAAAAGATGATTTGAAATTGGAACTCATGTTTAAAAGGGAAGCAGAGCATAAATGTTTGGAAAATTTGCTGCCTGAAGATGCAATAGAAAAGAAAAAAAAAAAAAAAAACACTTTCTGAGGAGAAATTCAAGCCAGCTGCAGAAATTTGCATAAGTAACATGGAGCCAAATGTTAATCACCAAGACAATGGTGGCAGGGGGGATGGTAAGAGGGAGATGTCTCCAGGGCATGTTAGAGGTCTTCAAGGCAGCCCCTCCTATCACCAGGCCTGAGTCCTAGGAGGAAAAAATGGTCTCATGGTCCAGGCCCAGGGCTTTGCTACTTTGTACAGTCTTGGGACTTGGTGCCTTTCATTTCAGCCCATGGCTAAAGGGGGTCAAAATGCAGTTTAGGCTACTGCTTCAGAGGGTGTATGCCTCAAGCCTTGTTAGATAACACATGTGTTGGGCCTATAGGTGCACGAAAGTCAAGAACTGAGGTGTGGGAACCTCCACCTAGATTTCAGAGGACATACGGAAAAACCTGGATGTTCAGGTAGAAGTTTGCTGCAGGGGCAGAGCCCTCATGGAGAACTTCTGTCAGGGCAGTACAGAAGAGAAATTTGGGACTGAAGCCCTCACACAGAGTCCTCACTGGAGCACACCCTAGTGGAGTTGTAAGAACAGGACCACCGTCCTCCAGACCCCAGAATGGTAGATCCACTGACAGCTTGCACTGTGCTCCTGAAAAATCCATAGACACTCAATGCCAGCCCATGAAAGCAGCTGGGAGGGAAGCTGTACCCTGCAAAGTCACAGGGGTGGAGCTGCCCAAGACTGTAGGAACCAACATCTTACATCAGCATGACCTGGATGTGAGACTTGGAGTCAAAGGAGATCATTTCAGAGCGTGAAGATGGGTCTGCTCCTGCTGGATTCTGGACTTGCATGGGGCCTGTAGACACTTTGTTTTGGCCAATTTTTTGCATTTGGAATGAGTGTATTTACTCGATGCCTGTACCTCCACTGCATCCAGGAAGCAACTAACTTGCTTTTGATTTTACAGGCTTGTAGGTGGAGGGGACTTGCCTTGTTTCAGTTGAGACTTTGTACTTGGACCTCCGGGTTAACACAGTAATGAATTAAGGCTTTGGGGAACTGTTGGGAAAATATGATTGGTTTAGAAATGTGAAAGGGACATGAGATTTGAGAGGAACCAGGGGCAGAATAATATGGTCTGGCTCTGTGTTACCACCCAAATCTCATCTTGAATTGCAATCCCCATAATTCCCACAATCCTCACGTGTCAAGGGAGAGACCAGGTTGAGGTACTTGAATCACGCAGGTAGTTTCCTCCATGCTGCTCTCATGCTAGTGAGTGAGTTCTCATGAGAACTGACAGTTTTATAAGGGGCTCTTCCCCCTCATCTCAGCACCTCTCCTTCCTGCCACCTTGTGAAAAACGGGTTTTGCTTCCTCTTGGCCTTCTGCCGTGATTGTTAGTTTCCTGAGGCCTTACCTCAGCCATGCGGAATTGTAAGTCAATTAAACCTGTTTTCTTTATAAATTGTCCAGTCTGAGGCAGTTCTTTATAGCAGTATGAAAACAGACTACACAGCTCCTAACATGCATATGCTTGTTACATTATCTAGAAACACTCACTCTCTTTTGTCAACATTGGCATGTGGCCCTTCATGAAAAAGTTTCCTAAGAACTATCCCTGCCTCTTTGGAAACATTAACATATTAAAATTTCAGAAAAATATCAGAAAAGTCAAGAGTAAAAAAGGTGACATCAACCTCATGCCTTAGATCAATGGTTTCCACAAAAGTGAGGTAAATAAGAATGTTTTTTACATTTTTCACAAAGCAAAATTTACTCAAAGAACTGACTTTTCTTCTGTAACTAGTCTTTACTCTCTTTAGGTTTGTTTTTGATGCCAGATGACCTTTTTAAAGAAAAGCCTGGCAAAAGTAAATGGCGGTAGTATTTTTCCCTCCCTTGATTTACTTACATTTTTACAATTCATACCCAGGCTTAGCAATATTTCTTTAAAATATACTCTCATCAATCTAAAATTTAAAAAAAATTACTGGTCCACAAAGTTCAAATGCATTAGAATCATGGCTTCAGTTGCTTCTTCATCTCTTCATATTTTTAAAGGCCAGCATGATTTTTCTTCAAAATTTTAGATGGCCATTATAAGAAAAGTTGATCTAGCTAAGGTCTGTGAATAAAAGTAAAGATAATTAATAACAATAGTAACAGCAATAATAAGAATGACAATAATAGTCACAGCAGCTTCCATTTATTTGTGACTATGTTCTAAGCATGTTTTCCATTAGTTGATGCATCAGCTCTAGAAGCAGGGACTGCCATTATTCTTCTTACAGAGATGAGATAATTCAAACTTGGAGGATTCAAATAACTTACTCATGGCCATGGAGCTAATATACGACTGTGTGCACATTTGAACTCTAGTTAGTATGAGTTTAAAACTCTGTGATCTTAACCACAGTATTGTAATCATTTGGAGGAAGCAACTGGAGCCCATCTTTACTAGAACCATCAGTAGGTGCAGTCCCTCCCCTAGTGTTTCTAACAGGGCACAGGGAGAGAGGTTTCTACTGTTTCTAGGAAGTTAATTCTGTTCAGTGGGAAGATTTCTCTACTAAGGAAAGCAGGACATAGTCACAGGTGCATGACCTTGCTCTCCTGCTTAAACTGACCAACTTCATCCTGTGTAGGCCCTGGTTACTCTGAGACAGCTGGCTCCTTTGTGGTCTATTTCTGTCTCTATGTCTCTTTCTGACATAGGCAGCATCATTTCGTTAGGATCTTTGTACAGACTGTGATCATGCATCAATATCCATGTGTTCTTCTATGTTTCCCAGCCTCCTTTGCAGTTAGGTTGGCTGTATGATTAGATCTTATAAAAGAATGTGAGCAGAAATGATACATGGCCACTTTGGAGCTGAGGTAGGTAAGCATCTGCAGTGACCTCCCCATACTCTTTCTTATCCCTCTGTCTGCCAGCTCAGTGATAAAAGCTAGAAGCTACAAGATGGCAGGACCAAGTCAAAAGTAGCCTGGGTCGGGTCATCAAGTTCCTTCATGGAGGGCAACCACTGGGAGGAGATTTATCCAGGACAGCAGCCCAACTGCATCCACATGATCTGAGTGAGAAATAAACTTTCATTGTGTTAAGTCATTGGGGTTGTTTGACCCTATGACTTAGCTTAGCCTGCTCTGGTTAATGTAGGTTCTTTACTAAACATGTGAGGCAAGTTGTAGTGTAGGTAAACTTAGGTGCTGTGATTTCTGTCTGTGTATCTATGTGTCTATGTTTGCATGTGGGTGGTCTAAGAGAAGTGACCCATCAGGAATGAACAAGGGTAAAAAAAGTACAGTTCTAATAATAGCTAGGTGGCCAATGGGGGTCTCCTTTCCAGACACCAAAGGTTGGACTCATCCCCTACTAATAGAGGCTGGAGGTCAAGGGTATGGTTTCTCCTAGTGAGCTCAATGACCACACATTCCTCCATTTGCTGGAAAAAAAAATCTGTCTGAGCTGATGGTAGCAAAGCAGAATATTCTGTTTTATAATTTTGCAGAATGTAGGATAGTCAGTTTTATCACTCGACATCTTCCCAACTCAGCTGGGTGGCTGGTCAGTTGTGCAAGACAGCTATTCTTATAAGATTGGGAATCTTCTGTTCCAGGTGTGAAGATGTAACCAGGGTTGCTGTCCAATTCTGGTGGTACCAAGATGTCAGCTCCCAGAATCGCACAATTGTTATGTTTGGGGAAAAGCAAGAGCTACCATGCTGGGCAATTTGAGGGAGCTGTGGGCTCCTGGCCTCTAGAAAACCCCTCCCATAAACTTTTTACAGATTCCTTTCTGAGTTCAAAGACCTTAAATGGATGCCTGCTTTCTGAGTTGTTGCCTTCTAAGCTGACTTCTCCTTTTTTCTTGTACTTCTCATTGAAAAATGGGAAGAATCACGTTTTCCCAGATAAACTTTCAAGACTGAGATGAAGCCAAGAAAGTTTTACCCAAGTTACCATGAGTTGGGGGCTTTGCATTATTCTCTGAAAGATGCAACAAAGAGCCCCCCTGGTTACGTGAGAAGAAATAGCTGAATGCTATGTTTTGATCCCAGCAGCTTGTTGAAAAATGGCTTTTTTGAGACGAAAGCAAGTCTAGTTAGTGGAAAGGAAAGTAGAATAAAGAGTGATTCAGATGTGAAGGAAATAAAAGGCTTTAGAACAACTGAGAGAAAGATATATCAGAGATAACAGTGAATAAAATATTAGGGAAATAAAAGGAGTGGAGGTGACCATTAGTAACAGTTAAAGTAGAAAAAGATAATTCATTGAAAATTGAGGAGGAAGATGAAAAAGGATGAAAGGAAATATTACTGTCTGAACAAAGATAGCAGGAAGCCATCCACAGAATAAACATTCCCCATAACCTGCTAAAAGCTGAACACAGAATTGGATGAATACTAGTCCAGGGTAGGGGTAGATATACTATATCTGTCAGGCAAAGAGACAGCGCTTTCAGACAACTTTAAAGAAGAGTGAAGAGAATAGACATAAACTGATTCATTATGCTGTGCTTACACCCTCTGCAACACAAAAGTTCACAACGACTGATAACCAAACCTCTTAAATATTACAAAGATAAAGGAATATAAAGTTCAAATGTCATGAGCAGAGCACAAGCTGATGCTACTAGTTTTCTTATTGTGTACAACATTGACCTATATTCATATGACACTAAAATATCCCTAACCATTTCCTGGATCTTTGGTATGCAATGATCCAGGAAATGGTAATCTAAGCATTTTAAATGTTTTGGTTCTGTTTGGTTCTTTTCATTTTTCATTCAGATTTAGCCTTGTGCCAGGAGAGTCTTCAATTCGATAGCACATACAACTCACTGGTTTCTTAATTAACTGCATTTTTCAGAGATACAAGGGTTTTGTTTTGCATTTTAAGAAATACATGAAATAAACTGAGAATGAGAGAGACAGAGATCGAGAGAGAGAATGAGAGAGGGGTAGACTGGCTTAAAATATTGGTTGGTTAGGTATAAAAGTTCGTTCAACATGTGGGGCTTTTTACTTCCACTTGCAAGTGGAACAAAGCAAAGCACCGCTCCTACTTCTCGAAATCCAGATTTTCCTAAATTATTTTCAATAGGGATTCTCAAGACTATGACAAACTTCTTCCTCATTTAGCCACAATTAACCTTACCTGTAGTCTCTACACTCATAATATGTTCATTGCTTTGAGATGAACTTTTAACAGTCCCTAACCAGATCTATTCTGTATTCTCTGTTACTCTAGTAATATATATGGACATATGGTTTCACTGAGAGGGACTAATCAAATTTTGCTGACCCAACAATTCATACACAAGCATAAAAATTTAAGTGCCTCAATTCTCATATCATGGACTTTTTCTAAATGTGTTATCATTGATAATCAACCTAGTCCCATTTAGCAATTACTAGCTTACCCAGAACCAACAACCATAACCCACTTAATTACTTAGGGGATTAAAGCACACACACACACACACACACACACACACACACACAACTGTGATATTGGAATGTACAGTATGGCCTACTTTAAGTTAAAAAAAGATCCCCGAAAGTATGATTGTTTCCAGCTTCTCCACAATGAATTAAAAGCTGTTTAGTATCATGAAGATTACAGAAGCAATCACATTTATAGGTCTACTTTGCATACCAACTCTATTAATTTCCATACTCAGGGTGGCTTCGCATTTCCAAGCATGCTAACATAGATGCCATTTGGGATAATCACTTGGAAAAAAAAATAAAAGGAAGATAGAGAAAGAGAGGAGAGGAGAGCCAGAAAAATGGTCCTCACATTTCAAGTTCTGTTTGAAATATATTGATTCGGATAAATACAAAAATGAAAAGACAAATGAGGGTTTCTGATGGCCTGACCCAAGAGTCACACTCAGAGATCAAATTAGCAGGAAATCACATATTGGAATTCACTTATTGTGCCAGCCCTGCACCTTGTCATTACAGACTCTAATTATTGAAATGATTTCATTGGCGTCATTTCATCAGGAGGTGCATGGGCTTCACCTTGGACAGCTCCCTTGATGCTCAACAGTGCATCTTCATTATTGCATTCCTTTCAACTCTTAGAGTGTGTCCCAGCCCCACCAAATAATCCAGTCAAGTGTGCTGTTTTTTTTCTTCATTTCTTTCCTTTAAACTTCCCAGCCACATAGTATAGGACTGAAGGAACTTAGCTAGTGTGGAAGGCAAACTGAGACAATAAGGGCCAATGTGGAATCACCTTCCTTGAAAAGACCTTGGAACATCTGATCATTTTATCTTATTTTATTCTTTTTTTTTTTTTTTTGAGGCCATCTCATTCTGTCACCCAGGCTAGAGTGCAGTGGTGTGATCTTGGCTCATTGCATCCTCCACCTCCCAGGTTCAAGTGATTCTCCTGCCTAAGCCTCCCGAGTAGCTGGGATTATAGGCATGCACCACCATGCCCAGCTAAGTTTTGTATATTTAGTAGAAATGGGGTTTCACCAGGTTGCCCAGGCTGGTCTCGAACTCCTGACCTGAAGCCATCCATCTTCCTTGGCCTCCCAAAGTGCTGAGATTACAGGCATTAGCCATCATGCCCGGCTGCATCTGATCAGTTTAGATCAATTGTTTCCACATTCTTCATTTCCAATCATTAAACAAGGCACTCAAGAACCCACAATTAAATGGCTATTTGTGTACCATCAAATTTAAATTCCATTGTGAAAAAACTGTACTTATTATGCATTTAGCAATGTACTCGAACACTTCTTAAAGACAAAATAATATAATATTGACATTAAAAATAGAAAGAGATCATAACCACAGATATGAGGGATGCATATTTTAAATAAATCAATTGGAATTTTAGAGGATTTGAGTTTAATCCATAGAATAATTAGTGGAGGTTTAGAATCTTTCTAAAGACCATCTTATTAGTCTTAAGAATAAGAGTTTTTGATTTCTATGTCTAGAAATCCCCAGAAGCCAATGTCATGCTCTCATCATTATTTTGATCTAATGCTATGTAAGAGAAAGTACAGGTAGAACAGCAATCTGCAACAAGGCAATGATTTTGCTCTTGGGGGTCTGCCCAGGGGAAATGCATTTCATTTCCTTTGCACAGTGTAGAACTCTCATTGGAGGCTGACAGCACCCTTTTCTGGGAGCAGTCTGGAAATACTCACTGATGATAAAATAATAAAGAGAGATGCATATAACCCTACTAAAACCTCTAAGTTGGCCAGGCCCTAATTCAAGAACTCCCACCTGGGTCAAGCAGTGAAATAAGAAAAAATAATCAGAAAATGCTTAGTTTAGGAAATACCACATCCCGAGGCACATTCATAAACACTAGTAAATTCAAATATGAGAATAGTCTAAAGGCATCTTCGAGTCTCATTGCTTACAGTTTAGAATTGACTGGTCCTCAATGAATTCAGCTGGCTGATTGATATGGAACACTTTCTGCTGAAATCCAGGAGTGCAGTCCAAATCTTCTGCAGATGTTAGCAGCAGCACCTGAGAAAACCAAAGCCATCAATATTTTAATAGAGGCTTATGTGTTTGCCCTGCTAACTTTCACCAAATCTACAACTTTTAGAAATAAGCTGAGGTTCTGATTTCATTTCCCAAATGAAGAGGTAAGTTGATACTTTTCCAGTGGCTGCCAACAATTCTTTTTGGCACTGAGATTTGGAGAACACGCAAATGGGAACAGCTGCTGCAGTTTCCATTAAATTGCAGTTAAAGAAATGACTTCGTCAGATTTTTACACCTGCTAAGATTCTCACCATGGTTTCCATGTGTGAAATTATATTACAGAAACTGTCAATTTTCCATGATGCCTAAGCTAAAACCAACTTCTTTTTATACACGCAAAGAAGCATTGTCATCTATGAAGAGGACAGAGAAAATGAAACTACTCTGTCGGCATTTACTTCTAAAAGGAATCCAGGGCCTGTTAAACCTTCACTGTGGCCCAATATGGTGGCCATGAGCCACCAGTGGCTACTGAGTACTTTAAAAGTTGTAGGTCTGACATTGACATGTTGTAAGTATAAAACGCAAATTGGATTTTGAAGTCTAAATAAGGAAAAGAATGTAAAATGGTTAATAATTTTATATTAATTACATGTTAAAATGACAATATTTTACATATGAAGCTAAACACGTTATTACAATTAATTCTACCAGTGTCTTATTCCTTTTGTACGTTTGGCTACTAGAAAACTTAAAATTTACAGTTGCTTTCAAAGGTGCAGTTTTGTCTTTGCAGATGCTTGAGACATTTCATCTAATGATCAAAAAATTAGGTTATATGATTTGGAAAATAATGTATGGAATATATGTGATTCTCTCCTGGGCATGGTGTAACTTAGTGAAATAAGAAACGGTCTTAAGGTTTATTAGACAAAGGCTATAAGCTCATAAAAGCAGAGATTACCTCCTCCCCACCACCAACCACCATTTCTACTGAGCATCTACCACACACACCTCTTGTTAAGAGGCTCCATGACACTTAACAAATGAAAGCTACCATTTTTGAGCCCTTATTATTTGGCCATCACTGTGATAAACTCATCATATGCATAAGCTATGAAATATATATCATTATAAGGTATATTTTACAGAAGATGAACCTGAAATTCCAGAAAGATTAACAAGCTTGCCCAAGATCATACAGTTAGAATGGGTGGAGTCCATATCTGAATCTAGGTTCAAGTGTCCTGAAAGGCACTTTCTTAGAGAGCCCTACCCATTCCCCTCAGACCTGCTGTGTCAGTGTGCAAGATTTTGCTTTTTTTGTTTGTTTGTTTTGGGCTGAGATATGCCTCTAAAACTTGTGGAAGGGTATTTTATCTGAGCATGGTGGCAGAAGAGAGTATTTGGAAATTAACATTCTGGGCGCAGCCCTTAACCAATAACTGATGGGGAATGGTGTGTAAATACCTCAGCTCCCTCACCCCTCTGGTGAGTTGACTTGGAGGTATGCATTTTTTTTCTCCCAGTTTCCACCTGGGACTGACTGTCAATGTCTAACAGAGTATCTGGCTTGATAACTCATATTCATTACCTGCCTTCACTTCCTTGACTTATTTCCTCATTCCCTATTGGTATTTTTCTATTTTTTTAACTTTAATTTTTTTTTGACACTGGATCTTGCTGTGTTGCCCAGGCTGGAGTGCAATCATGGCTCACTGCAGCCTCAAACTCCTGGGCTCAAGCAATCCTCCCATCTTAGCCTCCCAAGTAGCTGAGACTACAGGCACTTGCCACCATGCCCAGCTAATTTTTCTATTTTTTTGTAGTGAGAAGGTTTCACTGTGTCACCCAGGCTGCTCTCAAACTCCTGAGCTCAAGTGATCCACCCACCTCAGCCTCCCAGAGTGCCAAGATTACAAGCGCAAGCCACTGCATGCAGCTAGCGTTCTTCTTAAACCAACCTCTGCCATCACTCAAATTGGTTGCACTCAAATCCTCGACTCTGTGTCTGTTTCTTAGAAAACAAAACTTCAACATCAGACCTCAAAGTCCTAACTACTGCACACAGAGAGTTGAAGAAAATTCATTATCATTCCCACCAGAGAACTCAAAGGAGTGTCAAAAGGTTGGAAGCTGTGGAACCAGAGCTTCTCTCTAAATACCAGCCCTCTGAAGTGCACTGAACCCCAAAGAAGGAGAGCAAGAATCAATCTCAGGAGGTTCACCATGTGGCTGGCCTGAGCAATATCAGAGAAATTGAAATGAGGGAGTCATCACCCTGCCCAACATCATCTCCCTCAAATCTAAGGGAAAAGAATGCTGTAGTCCGCCATTCTGCTTGTGAATCATGGATTCTCTTGTGCAGTTCTGCTTGTGATTCATGAATTCTCTTGTCTTGAGAGCAGGCTCTGGTGAGATCACCCTGGAAGCAATCATAATGCTGGCATCCCAAGTGACACATACACAGAACGCAGATTCAGGAGTCAGAAAAATCTGCTGGTGATTTTGCAAGCAGAAAATCTATAACTGGCCAACATTAATTCAGTTAAATAGCAAATAGTCAAGGGTCACCTCCAAACACCCAGTCCCTACAATTATGTGTTAACCTTCTAACTGGCTAATTCTGCTCTCAGCTCCCAGACCCGGAAACTGGATATCCAATAAGAAGTAAGGAAGGTGAAATTTCCCCTGGAATCCTGAGCATAAAAAGTCAGAACTGAGAGAAAGCACAGTTCGTGGTGAGAAACAGTACTCCGTCGGTGACCTGTGTTCTCCATCTTTGTCTATCTGTGGCTCAGTCTCTGAGATTACTTGGCAAGGTCTATTCAGGATTCCTCTAGAGTTATAATAAACAAACAAACAAACAAACAAACAAACCTTTTCCAGTTGCTGACTCTTAGGGGAGTAGGGAGTGGTAGAACTTCCAAAGACACAGTTCTATCTTTACAAATTCTTGGGACACTTCACCAACCAGATAAAATTAAAGTTAAATGATTTGTAACATAAAGGTACACAGTATACTCCTAGGCCAGGGAGTACACTGTGTATCTTAGATTAGTGAGGTAAGAACTAGTCAAATCACTCATTCATTCACTCACTCCTCATGTATCATTCATTCACTTATTCACAAATACCTACTAGACTCCTGGGACTCAGTGAGGTCGTTGCTACACATTGTCCAAAGCAATGAGAAAAGTGCCACACAGAATAAGTAGTCAACAATCGTTAAAATATAATTATGGTCTCAAAAAGAAGAGAGGCATTAACAAATCATAATTTAAGTGATTCACCAAGATTAGAATTTAACTTGAAAGGAAAATACAGATCTCTTTGGGAGTGTGTAAAAGTTCGGGCATAGGGAAGTCTTACTTCATCTAGGGTATCAAGGAAAGCAAAACCACAAAAGAGACATTTCTGCTGGGATCTCAAAGATGATTAAGAATTATCTGGGTAAAGGGAGAAGAATACAGACTCATCTTTTTAACCAACATGCTCTTTGCTTACACGTGAATTATTTTGTGGCTCTGAGTTTCATGTAACACATCACTGAAATTACAAAACTGACTTTAAAAATGACTCCAGGCTAAGTTTAGGACTTTCCCTGAGGCCAAATATCTTACTAGTCAATAGTGGTAGAATGTTCTAGTTACTGCTATTGTCCCTTGATTTCTTAGCAAAATTCAAAACAGCATCTATGCTTGAACTTGCCACCAATATCCACTCTTCAATTTTAATCATACTAAGTTTAGTAATGGGATGTAAAGCATAAAGCAGCACCCCTCACTGTTGTAAGAATTAGTACTTGGACCTTACTCCAAAACCAGGAAAGCCCTTTCTCCAATATTATCAGATGACACATGTATAAAGACATATTTTTGCCCAAACCCTCTATAAGTTTTCCAGAATATATGCTCCGAGAATCATTCCAAATGTATCTTCAATGCCATGGCAATAATTATCTTCCTCTATGGCATTTTTGTACATTTATGCATCAGTGAGTACCTAATAAATGAGAGGTAACCAAGACACCTTTAAAAGCATAGCAATAATCAAATTCCGTGATTACCAAAAGATTTCTATTATCTAACAATGACCATAAGCCTGCTACAAAGATGCATGTTTCAGGCAGACTATAAGCACAGGTCTAAGCCACACTGGTTCAGTGTGAATCTCGTTTACCAGTGGGCTATCCATGGGCAAGTAGCCTTCTGTGTTTCAGTTTGCTAAGCTGAAAAACCAAAGTCATGGTATCTTTTGTGTTATGAGAATTGAGTTAATTATTGTAAAGAGCCTTAAGTAGTACCTGGTACATAGTACTCGCTCAATAAATGCTTGCTAATATTATTTCTGTGTATTATATTTAAATCCATATTCATGATTCACTGATATTCTCCAGGGTAGAGACTGAAAAATATTACCAACGTATTGTTACTCTTGTTGTTATTATAAAACTCTTCAGTGAATAGACTATTCAGACTATGCCCAGGGATATAGCAGGGACCTGAATCAGACATGGGGCATCTGCATCTCAGGATCAGCTACCCAATAAGAACGTCAGTGCCTGTTGTGATTGAGTTGTGTTACCTTTGCAGAACACCAAGCATCCTTTAAAGAGACAGATCTCTGAGCTCAGAGATCTGTCTTCTGTGCAAGAGCCACTGACCTAAATTTATGCACAGAAAGCAAATTCTTAAATCACATTCTTCATACCTGGTTCTCTTTTTAGCTTCCATTTATTTGCTGCAGTACGGAACTTTCTATCTCAAAAAGAAAGGGTTTATGTTTATCCTGACAGGTACTGATTCAAGAATATAGCCAACTTTGGAGTTTGCTTCCAGAGAAAGGATTTGTTTCTTTTTCTCTCTCAGACTGTGGGTTGCCAAATGGCAGCATATGGGATGGATGTGGCCAGCAGATGTGGTTAGTTTAGCCAGAGAAGTCTGTCATCAAGTTAAATGATCATGTTATGTAGAGTGCACCTCTCCAAGCTTTCCTTCTCAGCACCACTCCCTGTTACTGTTCCTGCCCACCCAATTCAGTTAAACACTTGCCTGGACATCTATCTACGCATTTGAGTTGGCAACCTTTGCTTTAGACTTTGCAAATACCTCTCTGAGCTATTAAAACTGTCATTGAAATTAGTGTCTGGCTACTTGTCACAATAGGACCCATACCTGGTGCTGCTGGCTCCATTACAACAATTTTAGCTGTGGGATTAAGAACTGGCCAACAGAATAAGGGTGGAAGGATTCACACTTCGTCTAGACATGCCCCCTGTGGTAGACATGTCCTATGTGATAGATTCTGTTCTCCAATCCATGAAAATAGGAAGTAAGGACTCCCGAGGTGGCCAAGTCATCCAATAGAAAGAGCCCAGTAATCAGTCACTGCACAGAAGACAGTTACTCAGGACAATCACCCCTCAAGACACATCCATGCAACCCTGGGCAAAGTCACTGAGATTTGGTGTTGTTACAGCAGCTGGCTGTACATTAAACATTGATGGAACAAGGGCAGAAAAGTCTCTGATACCACGGACATCACAGATATGTCTCAGAGGTCAGTGAGAAATGTCAAGACAGAAGAAAAATATGACACAACTGTCTCTAAAACAGCCACAAATAAAGAGAGAAACTTCCTGCCACAAGTAATTATCTCACCAGGCTGTGAACACTCTCAGGTTATTTTCCCTCAAGCCAGCTCCAAAAAGGTATTTTCCAAACAAACATCCTTGTGTCTCTGGGATCTTTGTTGTTTTCCTTTCTCCAACTCTTTACGCTTTTTTGTCATTAGTGTGGATGGAGTTATTTTCTCCCTGCCACAAAACACCCCTGGTTTACTCTTGTTAAAGTCAGTGTACTGACACTAGTTGGGAAGTTCTTAGATTTGTGGGGAAGAAAAGATACTGCCTCTGACTTGCAGGATGTAAACATACCATAGCAGTGTATTTTGATTAATTCTTTGATTGAGTCCAGAGTTCTGGAAGGGTTTATAAAGGCACATGGCCTATAGGAAAAGCATGAAGCAATGTAGTATACCGGGACATGTGCGCACACACACACACACACACACGCACACACGTACACACATGTGCATGTACTCACTGCCTGTATAAACTCACTTCACCCATAAGCCTGCTGAGGCTGATCTCCTTAAAATGTTTCTGGTGTTTTACAGCCCCAGGAACACAGAACACCTCACACCTTCTTGGTCATTAAGGACAGAGACACTTACAAATGAGTTTGTAGTTCTCGGGGAGGTAAAAGGAGCGACTATTTTTAGTTTGGTAGGTGGTATTGTCGCTTTCATACGTAATTTGAAACCAACATCCAAGACGTTATTTCTAAAGGATGCTACCCAACATATTCTCCTCAAACTATAAATAGGGAAGCTGCATGTACAGGTGTCTCTCAGAGATATTGCAGGTTCAGTTCCAGACCAGAGCAATAAAACACATATGACAATAAAGTGAGTCACATGAACTTTTTGGCTTTTAGTTGTGTTTACACTATAATGTAGTCTATTAAGTATGCAATAGCATTATTTCTAAAAACAATGTACATACCTTAATTTAACAATACTTTATTACTAAAAAATGCTAATGATCATCTGAGCCTTCAGCAAGTGGTCATCTTTTTACTGGTGAGTGTCTTGCCTCCTTTCTGATGGCTGCTGACTGATCAGGGTGGTGGTTATGAAGATTGGGAAAGGTGTGGCAATTTCTTAAAACAAGAAAACAATGAACTTTGCCGCATCTATTGACTTTTCCATTTGTGAAAGATTTCTCTGTAGCATATGATAGTATTTGGTAGCATTTAACCCACAGGAGAACTTTTTTCAAAATTGAAATAAGTCTTCTCAAGGCCTCTCACTGCTTTATCAACTTAGTTTGGGTACAATTCTAAATATTTTATTGTCATTTCAACAATGCTCACAGAATCTTCACCAGGATTAGATTCCATCTCAAGAAACCACTTTCTTTGCTCATCCATAAGAAGCAATTCCTCATCCTTTCACGTTTTACCATGAGCTTGCAGCAATTCAGTCACATATTCAAGCTCCACTTCTAATTCTAGTTCTCTTGCAATTTTGACCACATCTGCAGTTTCTTCCACTACTGAAGTCTTGAACCCCTCAAAGTCATCCATGAGGACTGAAATCAACTTCTTCTAAACTCCTGTTATTTTTGATATTTTAACCTCTTCTCATGAATCACAAATATTCTTAGTGGCATCTAGAATGGTGAATCCTTTTCAGCAGGTTTTCTATTCATTTTGCCCTGATCCATCAGAGGAATCACTATCTTTAGCAGTTGTAACCTTACAAAATGTATTTCTTTAATAATAAGACTTGAAAGTCAATCTTTCTTCTTGATTCATGGGCTACAAAATGAATGTTACATTAGCAGGCGTGAAAACAATATTAATCTCCTTACACATCTCCATTAAAACTCTTAGATGACCAGGTACATCATCAATGAGCAGTAACTCTCAACAGTGGGCTTCAAATTTTGACTAAACCATGTTGTAAACAGATGTACTGTCACTTAGGCTTTGTTGTTCCATTTGTAGAGCATAGGCAGAGTAGATTTAGCACAATACTTAAGGGCCCTAGGATGCCTGCAATGGTGAATGAGCATTGGCTTCATCTTAAGGTCACCAGATGCATTAGTCCCAAACAAAAGAGTTTGCTTGTCCTTTACTTCTTCACTCTAACTATGAAAGTCCTAGATGGGATCTTCATCCAATATAAGAATGTTTCAACTACATAGAAAAATTGTTATTTAAGGTATCCACCTTCAACAACCATCTTAGCTATATCTTCGGGATGATTTGCTGCAGTTTCTATATCAGTACTTGCTGCTTCATCTCACATTTTTTTTTTTTGAGATGGAGTCTTACTGTGTCACCAAGCTGGAGTACAGCGGCACCATCTTGGCTCACTGTAACAACTCCCTGGGTTCAAGTGATTCTCTTGCCTCTGCCTCCTGAGTAGCTGGAATTATAGGTACACACCACCATGCCTTGCTAGTTTTTGTATTTTTAGTAGAGACAGGTTTCACCACGTCGGCCAGGATGGCCTTTATCTCCCAACCTCATGATCCACCCACCTCAGCCTCCCAAAATTCTGGGATTACAGGTGTGAGCAAATGCATGCGGTCTTCACCTCACACTTTTACGGTTTCTTTCCCTAAACATCATGCACCAAACTCTGCTAACTTCCAGCTTTTCTTCTACAGCTTCCTCACCTCTCTCAGCCTTCCGAGAATTAAAAGGAGTCAAGGCTTTGCTTGGGATTAGGCTTTGGCTTAAGGGAATGTTGTGGCTGGTTTGATCATCTATTCAGTCCACTAAAACTATCTCTATGTCAGCAATAAGGTTGTCTTACTTTCTTATCATTCATGTGATCCGTGGAGTAGCACTTTTAATTTCCTTCAGGAACTTTTCCTTTGCATTCACAACTTTACTAACTGGCACAAGAAACCTAGCTTACAGCCTGTCTCAGCTTTTGACATGCCTTCCTCATTTAACTTAATCATTTCTAGGTTTAATTTAAAGTGAGAGACCTGCAATTCCTCCTTTCTATTGAACACTTAGAGGCAACGAAAGCACTTTATTGTACGCTTATTCATTGGCGTAACTTGACTGTTGCTGTGTTTCAGGGAACAGGGAGGTTGAAAGAGAAGGAGACAGATGGGTAAAGGGCCACTTGGTGGAACAATCAGACCACACACTTATCAATTAAGTTTGCCATCTCAATATGGGCACAGTTTGTGATGCCACCCCCAAAAAAAATCATAATAGAAACATCAAAGATCACTGATCAGAGATCACCAAAACAGATAAAGTAATAATGAAAAAAATAAAGAAACTGGGAGAGTTACCAAAACGTGAGACAGACACAAAGCGAGCACATACTGCTGGAAAAACAGCACTGATAAGCTTGCTCAATGCAGAGCTGTCAAGGTGAAAGTTGATCCTACAAATGGGGTCATTCTTGTCATACCCAACTAAAATAAAGTTAAGAAGCCAGCGAAAAAACACACTAGAGACACAAAACATTGCTCCAAGAATGTAATTCTCTGTAAGCATGGCTGCTATAACCTGAAACCAGTTTTATCTGTAGCTCCAAGACAATTTGCTGCAACTCCAGGATTAATTTTCTTACCGATGTCGCTCACCACCTGAAGCTTGCCAGCTTTCCAAAAACTTACTAGTGCCAACGAACTTTCTCAAAGAGCAATGCATAACATTTCTCATCGTTACAAAACCTCCAACTTTCTCTTTGTTCTTTGAACATACCAAAGACCACCTAATCTGCATAAATGCCCCAAATTGCAAGTCTTTCTTCCCAAATAAAATGCTAAATTTAGAGATTCATCTCTACATTTTTATTTTGACTTAAACAACACAAATCTTGTAAAACATAAAATATCTGTGAAGTACAAAAAAAAGGTGAAGCACAATAAAACAAGCAAAAGCATGGGGCAAAAGGCTAAAACTAACCTAAGTCTGAACTCTGGCTGTATGGTCATTTCTCTGGCTTTTGGCAAATTAATTCAGAGTGAATGGCCTTCACATGCTTTTTGGTAGAGAAAAGGTCACTGGAAGCCTTCAATGAGATAATGCAAACAGAATAGATAATAGTACCCTGAAGATGTCCTCATCCTACTCTCAAGAGCCTGTGAATATGCTAGATTACACGGCAAAGGGTAATTAAGGTGGGTAATCAGCTAACATTAAAATAGCATGCTGATGCTGGATTACATAAGACCCAACATTATCACAAGTATCTCTGAAAATGAAAGAAACAGTAAGGGGAAAAAAACACGATGATGACGGTGAGGGCAGAGTGATGTGGTATGAGATGAACTTAACCTCCCATAGCTGACTCTGAAGACAGAGAAAGGGGCCCCAAGCCAAGGAATGTGGGCCGCATCTAGAAACCAGACATGGCAGAAAGGGGATTCTTCCCAAGAGACTTCAGAAAGGAATGCATCACTGCCAACACCTCGATTTTAGTCCAGTGAAGCCCGTTTTGAACTTCCGACATTCAAAATTGCACAATACTGTATTTAAGTTGCTAAATTTGTGGTCATTTGTTACAGCAGCCATTGAGAACTGATGCAGTTTACTTCAGCCTGGCCCCACAATAGAAACTTGGAAAAGATAGGTTTCCTTTACTTGGTATTTTAACATGTAAATGTAATTTCGGAAAACCAATGAAGAGGGCATAACAGGAGTTACAAAGAAAGGAGTAGCAGAGGGAATTTGAGAGAGAGGCAGGAAAGGTAGGGAGAATGAAAGAGGGTCACGGCTTTGGAATGCTTTGACAAGGCTGTCGGAATCAGGAGGCGTCAATGACTGTCCTAAGTGCTCCTCTCCTGAACATAAATAGGCAACGTCTCTCACATTTTATTTTACTTTATTCTATTTTGCTGTTGTTTTAGTAATTGCCTCTTGCAAGTTATGGGACATTTTGATCTGCCATGATGACACCATCATTAGGTTCATTTTACAACTGCTTTTCATAGTGAACATTTAACATTTCTATTATCTGCTAGGCTCTGGCCTAGATACTAGAGATGGAAAATGAATAAAACCCTTAAACAACTTATAATCTAGAAGGAAAGGCAGACACATGGGCATATAATAAACTGCAACATATGTGCCTATACATTGGGAATCAGTTAGAAAGTAGTTCAGAGTAAAGATTCCCAAGCTAGACTAACTGGGTCCAAATCCCAATTTTTCCAGTTAGTTTCTATGTGACCCTGAGCAGGTTACTTCACATCTCTGTGCCTTAGCTTCCTCATTTGCAAAACAAAACTAATAATTGCATCTACTTCCATTGGTTGTAGGAGTCAATGAGTTAACACAAATCAAATGTTTCAGAAGAGAAACTAGCTCACAGTAGGTGTTATGTGCTAATTATTATTTATAATGATATCTGATATATATTCATTATATTAAGTATATATTAATATTATAGTTATACTAATATAGAAGGTATGTATAAAGTATTGTGGAAATAAAAAAAAGGAACAACATGCTTTTCAGATGAAAATAAGGACTAGAACTATGTCACAGACAAGGATATATTAGAAAGATGATAGAAACTTTTCACGTGGCAACATATAAGAACGAACGTTCCATGCAGAACTTTGGTCAATTCAAACACCATAGCATGGCAGTTCAGGAAACATGGAGCCATTTGGCACAAATAAACTCTGGGTTGTTTTCCAGATTATTTGAAGGTGTTTTCTCTCAAAATAGGACTGATGCATGCCCTCCTTCAGTTTGGATAAAATAGAGCCAAGAACAATTCACTCAATGAAATAACAATTTTTGTCTAAATGGAATTAATTCTTTACCATTAAGATTCTAGGATTGAGAAACTGGGCTTACTTTGAAAACTTAAAAGGAAAAATACAGTTTTGTGGCCGAGGGTGCTAGTGCACACCTGTAATCCCAGCACTTTGGGAGGTAGAGGTGGGCAGATGATGAGATCGACAGATCAAGACTATCCTGGCCAACATGGTGAAACCTTGTCTCTAGCAAAAAAGAAAAATTAACAGGGCATGCAAAAAATAAGCAAGGATGCCGAGGCAGGAGAATCACTTCAACCTAGGAGGCAGAGGTTGCAGTGAGCCAAGATCACATCACTGCACTCTAGCCTGGTGACAGAGCAAGACTTCATCTGAAAAAAGCAACAGGCCAGGCACGGCGGCTCATACCTGTAATCCTAGCACTTTGGGAAGATGAGGTGGGTGGATTGCCTGAGCTCAGGAGTTCGAGACCAGCCTGGGCAACACAGTGAAACCCTGTCTCTACTAAAGTACAAAAAATTATCCAGGCATGGTGGTGTGCACCTGTAGTTCCAGCTACTTGGGAAGCTGAGGCAGGAGAAATGAAAGAACCTGGGAGGCGGAGGTTCCAGTGAGCCAAGATCACACCACTGTACTCCAGCCTGCGCAGCAGAGCAAGACTCTGTCTCAAAAAAAAAAAAAGAGAGAAAGAAAAACACAGTTCTGTAAGAATTTAAGTTAGTGCACTGGGAACGCTTGGCTTGCTGGCTGGCCCTCAGTAGAAACCAGAGGATGTGCCTGGCCAGGGTTCATGGTATTTGCATATACTTACGATTTTTTTTGTAATTAAATTAGTGAAGTCAAATGTCCTTAAGTCAAACAAAGGAGCCCCTATATGAAATACTCTTGGATGGGCCTTAGTAAACCCAGGGAGTTCGATTCAGAAAATAATGAATGCCTTCCATGTGCCAGACACTGGGAAACTTGTCTGGTCCACACCAAAAAACCCTGAATCCACAGAGACAACAGATGGGAAACTTTGTAAATGAATAGGTCTGGAATTTGAGGGTTCAGCCCAATGGAGGATGCCGCTGGTAGCTGCGGCCAATATCTCTGCCAATCTCTGATCTTAGTTGCTGCTGCAGTAGGTTTCCCAAGAAGTCAGGCTTGCCCCTTACGGTGCCCTCAGTCTCTTTGCATTCTGTGTTGGCACTTTCTCCTGCTCTGCAGGAGCTTGGTTCACGTGAGGAAAAGCAGAGCTAGGAAAGGAGGGGGAGTTAATCCTCCTTCGGACAGACCTCAATGCATTGGAAATGACAGCTGGCTGAATGCTCCCACCTGCCTTCTTGCAGACAGACACGTCTGAGAGTCATTCCCTGTACCTCTCCAGGTCCTTGTGGAATGACCCCTGGCTGTTTATAGCTGTGACCTCAAGGACTGCTTAATACACTGGTTCTTTCTCCTCTCCTGTCTCTTCATCCTTCCCTACTCCTGCTTCCTGGATCAGATCACCTCCCAAAGAAAACTACTGTACCTCGTTTTCATCTCAGGCTCTGATTTCAGGAAAACATGCCCCCATATATCAATTTCATGTCACTGCTTTAACAAAGTAATGCCATTGGAGGGGCTTAAAAATACTTTATTACCTTACAGTTCTAAAGTCGGAAGCTACAGGGCTGAACTTTCAGAAGAATCTGTTTTCTCCAGCTAGGCCATCTACATCCTTTAGTTCACAGCCTCCTTCCTCTTTCAAGCCCGCACACAGCATGGCATCTTCTCATCTGTTTCTCACTGCCTCTTTTCTTCCATCACATTGTCTTCTGTTTCTAACTCTGGCTCCTCCTACTTCCCTTGCATAAGCTTGTGATTACATCATGCTCATCTGAGTAATACAGGTAACCTTCACACATTCTGAAAATTAGGATGTGGACTTATTAGGGGACCATTACTCAGCTTACCACAGCCCATGAGAAGCTTATAGGAGGGAAGGGAAAGTTCTATAAATACAGCTATAGTACAAAATATCCACGAGGGAGTCATTCCATGATCACCCACATTCCTGGCAATATTTTCCTGTGAAATCAGGAAAGCGTAAACAAAGACCTCACTGATAGTGAATAGTCACATATCCAGACCTGGTGTTGTGTCAACTGAACAATTAGACTATGTACTTTTCTTGCCTAGAAATAATTATCAAATCCTGCTCGGCCTTGCTGTGAAGTCGAACATTTTATTCCAACTGTGCAACTCTCAACACTTTCTTCTCTGCCAGACTTTAGACAAGATGTCAGATTTGTCATCATATGGGAAGGTTTTTATTAATTATCTTTCAGAAGCAAAGTCCTTTTTGTAATTTACTTTTTCACACCAGAAAAATTATTCTATTGAACTAAAACATCTATCTTATTAAGCTGTTTTTTTTTCTGCTAAAGTTTCTCACTCTGAAAAGTTCTAGAAGAAAAGAAACAAATCAAGCACAAATTGGTGTGGAAAGCAAGGAATTGATTATGTTAAGCAGAAAGCCACATATCTTCCCTGGGTCGGAGTATATGAATATGCGTCTTTTCTTTAAAATCTAACTGCCTAAGAGAGAGTTGTTTCCCCGAATGTTCATACAAACATTTGACCATCCTGAATTAGAAGGAATGTAAACAATTGCTCAATGAATGCCAACTGGTATTCATATTCTTAAGGACTTAGTTCATATTCTTAAAGACTCATTCACTGATGCAAGTGGCACCTACTGAGTACCTACTGTGTGTCAGTGCCAAGACAATATACAAAAATTAGTAAGGCAAGGTCCATATCTTCAAGAAACACAGAACATAATAGGAATGACTGACATGCTAACATCTTCTTTAAAAACACAATTTTAAAAGTTTAAGGATGGAGTTAGTAATCTAACACAGGGATGTCTCAACCCTCAGGCCATGGATGGGTATCCCTCTGCAGCCTGTTAGGAACCAGGCTGCACAGCAAGAGATAAGCGGCAGGCTGGTGAGCGAAGCTTTGTCTGTATATACAGCTGCTCCCCAGCACTTGCATGACCACCTGAGCTCTGCCTCTTGTTAGACCAGCAATAGCATTAGAGTCTCATTGAAGCACAAATCCTATTGTGAACTGCACATGTGAGGGATCTAAGTTGCACCCTCCTTCTGAGAATCTAATGCCTGATGATCTGTCACTGTCTCCCATCACCCCAGAGGGGACTGCCTAGTAGCAGGAAAACAAGCTCAGGGCTCCTACTGATTCTACGCTATGGTGAGTGGTATAACTATTTCATCATATATTATAAATTAATAATAATAGAAATAAGGTGTACAATGAATGTAATGTGCTTGAATCACCTCAAATCATCCCCTCCCCCATGGTCCCTGGTCCATGGAAAAATTGTCTTCCATGAAACCAGTCCCTGGTGCCAAAAAGGTTGGGGACCACAGATCTAATAGAAACAGCAAAATGGAAAGCAGAATTAACTGAGTCCTCAGGGAGGTGTGAGTAAGGTCACTGGAGAAAGCACCGTTCTAGACAATCCCCATTTAGTTTATTTTACCTGTGTACCCTTATATTTTAAACAAATAAAGAGTTGTGCAGTGTGAAGAACTACAAATGAGGGTAGGCCTCGAACTCTCAAGGACTTGAAATTCAAGGACTACCATCATCTGTAGTCCTTAAACTGTCTTTGGTGCAGCTACCGGTTACTACTCAGAGGGACTCAGATGTCTCAAGACTTAGCTATCCTGATGATTAAAAAATTCCTTTTTGTCTTGGATAACTTTTTAAAAGGCAAGAATTTTCGAGAAGATAGGAATTAGAAAGTAATTTAATATGCAACTTTTCTTCTGCTTTATATTTCTAGAGTAGAATGCAAGATATATATATAATATATATCACATTATATATAATGTCTAAGTAGAATGCAAGGCAGGCTCAGATTTCAAGGGAGACATACAGGGAAGGAGGGAATTCTTCCAGCAGTGAGGAGTACCTGAGGATATCCTACTAAGTGTTTAACGACCAGCTCTCCAAGAAAGAAATGCCTTGAGTTGTGACTTTTGACAATGTCCAGGGGGTAAATGTTCCCATCATGGCTAATTTCAAGCTACCAATGTGAAATCACTGAATACTGAGTTGTGAAGAGCTGTGTACAACTGTCTTTCATGAGTTAAGCAACTCCAGCTTATGTATTCCAGTTCCTATTTCTAGGTCATTTAGATTAAGAACTTTTCTGAATTTCTGTAGGACCTTCATGAACATAAACCATCGTACCACTGTACCACAAAGTAGAGCTTTCCTCTTTCCCAGAGTGACATGTTGTAATAAGAGAGAGGGTTACACTATGTATGAGTCAAACCAGCCTGGGAAACCCTTCTAGTAATGGAGCAAAATGGGCCACCGCAATTTTGGTTTTATAGTAAGAGAAAATGCAATGAATCCTTAATCATGGCTGTGTGTTATTTAAGTATTGCTTTTGATGTTTTAGCCAAAGTCCCAGCTCAAATGATCAGAGATAATCCTGCCTCCTGACATAATTAGGGAGCTGCTGCTTTGCTAAGCTAGAGGATAATCAATTTGACCTTGAAAGTTTGTCTATAGTGCCATACTACTGTTCAGAAAACAGACGTGCCAGCCACACTAGTTTCTCCTGTGATACTTAAACACCAGCCACAGGCTTCGCTCCAAGGGCAAGGATGCACTAACAGAGAAGCTGTAAAAGATGATGGCCAGCAGGTCCCATATGGTCACTGTATCTGCTAGACGGCCTTTAGCTTGTAGAGGCTGCCATTCAAATATCAAGGATTTTTACCAAGTGTCTGGATTTGGGACAGCCGCGAGCTTGGAGTCCAACAGGGCAACACTCTGCAGATGATGAGGATGACCTCCTGATGGGCAGGCCTCATCTCTAGATGCCCATAGGCCATGCATCCCATGTGTCCCCAGCAACAAGTACCATTTGCCTTCCGTCACCACAGTTGTGCTGTTCTTTGCCTTATATTCAACTAACAGTGATTTCTGGTTTGTCTTTGTGTCTTTATATAGATGTTTCTTATACCCAAGCCTCCTCACTCATTGACATTAACTTTCTGACCTTGCTAAGCACCTGAGTTTCCACTCATCTGCTAATACTCATAGGAAAAGAGTGTCCCTTGAATGGTTGCAGAGAAGTCATTTGTGGTACAATGCAAGTGCAACCACCATTAAAATGTCTCCAGTTATCTTCCTAAAGTGGCTTCCATATTTAATATCTTCTAGATTCTGGGAACCTGAATCAGCCTGCTCCCCAAGTTATATTTTTCTTTTTTTCCATTTTTGATACAGAGTCTCGCTCTCTCGCCCAGGCTGGAGTGCTGTGGCACGATCTCAGCTCACTGCAACCTCCGCCTCCCAAGTTTAAGCAATTCTCTTGCCTCAGCCTCCTGAGTAGCTGGGATTACAGGTATGAGCCACCATGCCCAGCCAAGTGTTTTTTGTTTGTTTGTTTTTGTTTTTTCCCTTTCCAGAGCATCAGGCCCCACCTCTTTAGCCCATTTGTTCAAGGGCAGAGAAATTTTAGGGCAATAAATGTGGCTTCATACTGGTCTCCCCAAACTAAGGACATCCCCTCTGTCAGTTTCACCACAGTATCAAAACATTACCCTCTTCTCTAACCTCCTAAACCTGCTTGCCACTAAAAGCAAGCAAAATTGGTATATCTGGATACAGATTCAGTCATAAGCCCTCCTATTATCATTACAGTGTTAACTTTCAGTGTGGGGAAGGGGGTCTCTTCTTCTCATCAAGCAAACCTTTGTCAGGTTTTGAACTAAAAAGAAAAAATCATCTGAGCTGAAATAGTTTGAAGGAACATAACTTTTTCTTCTCATGTCTGTTTGAGTCCAGAAGTTCAATTACCTGAAATTTCATGAGTCAGTCCTTTGGATATTTTCAACCCAAGCTGGATTAATGTAATATTTCAAAGTGTCTGCTAATCCTACTGCTCTTTCAAAGTAAGTCTGATTTTTCTTGTGGAAAAATCGCGTACCTCTCCCATAGTAGAACTTGGAAAAGGAGGGATCATCTTCAAAAATTATGCAGTGTAAAATATAACATGAAGAGCCTCTACAGTAGGTGTGGGGACTACACTAGAGTCTCCTTGGCTTGTCAAACATCAGCTACAGACTTTATTTCAAGGGCAAATAAGCTCTAGCAGAGAGGTGCACATGGTGATGGCCACAGATCCCACCTGGCTCCTGTATTTATTAGTTGGCTGGCAAAGCCATTGTCCAAGTTGGAGGTGCTGAGGGCCAGAATGAAGGTAGTTGGGGAGGAACAAGGTGGGGAGGTAGGGCTGGGTTCGAGCTAGAAAGATTAATCATCCTGGCTTCCTGGGACTGTCCAGTTTTCCATTTTAGAAGTCCCATATCCCCAGAAACCCTGCAATGCCAGGTATCTGAATCCCAGCAGGAAATTGATGGCACACTCAAACTGAGCTATATGAGAAGAGATGGATGGAAGAACTAGTAAAAGTATAGTCAGAGTCAAGGAGAAGGCGCCCACAGTATAAAGCAACATGCCAGTAAGAATGGGGCACCTTTCCAACATCTAAGCCTAGAGAGCCAGGGGAAGGAACAATTTCCGGACCTAACAGAAACAGCTACATGGAGGGGGCTCCCTGAAAAGGACTTTAACCCCCAATGGAAGGACACAGCAGCCTGCAGAGACTTATTCTCCTCTCTCCCTCTGAGCTCTTGCCCCAGTCCTCCATTGGCAAAACCATTGATTGGCAAATCGCAGCCCATAGGCCACATCTTAGCCTACTGCCTGTTTTTGTAAATAGTTTTACTGGAACATGGTCATGCTCATTGGTTTCCCTATTGTCTATTTCTGCTTTCATGCTACAATGGCAGAGCTGAGTAGCTGTCCAGAGACTGAACGGCCTGCAAAGCCTAAAATATTTATTATCTGGCTCTTTGAGAAAAGGTTTGCAGACACATGGGCTGAACCCACTGGAAGACAGAGGGCCAGGACCTTTATATAAGGCCAGAGCAAGGTGAAGTAAACTAAAGAATGAGTGTGGAGGGGCCAATGAAGTGACCCATCACACTCCTTAACTAGGACATCCATCACAGAACTAAACAAGTACTGGGATAACCTAGGCCAAAAAGGTGAAAACAGAGGTCCCCACAGTGACTCTCAGTCTAAATAAAATGATGAACTTCTTAAGCAGCCCTCTGTGAACCAGGTTTTTGAATTAGGCTCATGCAGAGATGGCACGATTGTGGAAAGATGAGATTTGAGAAGCCCAGAAGCACTGAGCATCTTCACAATATTACTATTACTTTGGTGAATTTCTCTGTAAGTTCAGTATTTTCTGAAAACTTTTTTCAACATTCAAAAACAATACTTTAAATCAATGAACAGGAAGCTTTTTATTCCTGGGGGCTTTGTTTATTCTTTGGGACAGAGAACAATAAATATAGTAATTGCCAATATCCATGTGGCAAATATTGAGTACCTACCACCTGTCCATCCCTATAGTGGACGCTAGTGATAACACAGTAAACACATTCTTCTGCCAGAAAAATATATCCTCCTTCTAGTGGAGGAGAGACCCATGAACAAGAGTAAAATAAGGACAAAGGATAACTTTAGAATGATAATTGTATTAGAGAAATTAGTGATGGGGAACAGGCAAGTATCCCCTCAGTTCTGGGAAACAGGAAGGCATCCGCAATGAAAAGGGTGAGGATTCGGTCACGGGGAACTCAGGGGAAGACCTTTCAAAGCAGAGGCAGCACCTAGCACAAAGGTAAAACTTTGCTGCTGGGATCCGTGGGGTGATGGGAGGAGTGTCAGGGTGGTTAATGGGTAGTACTGGGGATGAAGCCAGAGAATGAGTAGGGGCATCATGACCTCTAGTCCTGGGTAGAAAAGGTTACAAAGCAGATTGGCGGCTGCGATGTTGGAAAGGCCTGCTTGAAAGGTCGGCCCTTGGCAGGCATCTGGGAACTTGGGTTTGGAGAGTATTCCCATGCCCATAACTGATAAGAGTGGCTCCAAGTGGCTAATAGTTGTAAGAACTATTTGGTTTATGCTGAACTCCTGCTTTCCTTCTGGGAGTCAGGAATGTTGCCATGTATCAGGCAGAGGGTGCCTCTGTGACCAGCTTGACCGGCTTCCAGTAAAATCCCAGGGCACTGTGTTGAGAAACACTGCAAAGGAGAAAGGACTTACAGAGTGCCTACATAAACTGGTAATGCATAACACATAAACAAGGAGTAACAAACTGTGGAAGGCCACAGGAGGCCTCTGAGAAGGAAGGGCTCTTCACTCCACCCCTACCCTATAGATGAAAGTAATTGTAATTAATTAATAGTGTGGATGATCAGAGCTTGGGGCCTTCACTGTTGTCTCCAAAATAATAAAGTGATGGCCCCCTGGTCCCACTTTTTCTCTTAGTCTGTCTTTCTCTCATTCCTTTGTCGCCACTGAACTTGGGGTACCCATGGGTGATGTGGGGCTCATGGATTCTCTACACACTAAGTCTCCAGTGAGCTTCCCTAGTAGAAACTGTTTCACACATGGTGTCACCATATGTTGCTTGGGGGAGTTAAGCATATCCTATGTGACTGCACTGGGAAAGGATTGTGGAAATCTTGTATCTGATTTCCTTCAGACTTTGTTCATAGGACTTTGACCTTTGCTGATTTCGCTTTGTATATTTTCACTGTAATAAATCTTAACCATGAGTCCTCCTAAGGAATCGATGAACCTGGGGGTGATCTTGGGGACCTCTAGGACCTCCTGGGACTAGAGGATCAAGGAACCTGGGGGTGGTCTTGGAGACCTCTGACATAAATGTTGGATCTAAATTTCATTTATTTGTTCTATGCCAGAAACCAGGGGGGAGCACTTTACATGGAATTTTCCATGGAATCCTCACCACAAGCCTCTGAGGTAGGCAAGCTCTCCCTGTCCTCACCACCACTATTTTACAGATAAAGTAATTAAGATTAAGACAGTTTCAGCCTCTCACAGGAGGTAACCCCACAGAGCCTGATGGAAAATCCATGTGGCCTAACTCCCATTCCCACCATTCACCCTCTGGGCTCATCCACAGTGTCCAAACAGCCTGCAGAAAACACAGGAATGCTTTTGCATATTTGTTTGACTTCCACTCGACAGGTTGACCATTTTAAGACTTTAATCTATTTTATCATGAGATGCTCCAGCAAAGCTCATTCAAGCTCCACTTCTTAATCTTGATAGTGAATTTGAGCCTTTGTTATAAGAAAGACCATTAAGATTTGGCAATAAGATTCTTCAAGGGTGATAAATATCCCTTTAAAGGCACTGCATATCCACAGACTAAATAATGCTATCTTAAAAATGAAAGTCACACTTGGAGAACAGAAAGGTGGGTTATGAAAATGCAGATTAGAATGACTATTGGCTGAATTGAATTCGGCTCATCTTGTCATGAAGAAGTATGAGTTGGGGTAGGCCCTTTCTAAGCTGAGTCCAGGTGTACCACAGAATGCAGGAACTCGGCATCAGTGGGCTCATCATGGTTTATGATGTTTGCTATTTGAAGGCAGCAGTAAAAAATGCCAAGATGCTGTGATTTTCATTATCCCAGAACTGATCTATGCTCTTCTGAAGATGAAGATCTCTGTAGGCCTGACATCCTTTCTCATCAATATTCCTCAAAGTGGGATACATATGTCCACTTGGGCATATGACATAATTTTAGGCAGTATACTCAGATGAACATTGTTAATGCTAATAATTATGTCTTTTCCAGGCACAGTGGCTCACCCCTATAATCCGAGCACTTTGGGAGACCAAGGCGGGTGGATCACCTGAGGTCAGGAGTTTGAGAGCAGCCTGGCCAACATGTGAAACCCCATCTCTACTAAAAACACAAAAAAGTAGCCAGGTGTGGTGGTGTGCACCTGTAGCCCTAGCTATGCAGGGGGCAGAGGCATAAGACTTGCTTGAACCAGGCAGGCATAGTGAGCAGAGATCATACCACCGCACTCTAGCCTGGGTGACAGAGTGAGACTCTATCTCAAAAAATAAAAATAAAAAAATAAAAAAATTATATCTTAATGCTTACCTCCCATTTATAGTAAGCAATATTGATTTCCTGTTTATAGTAATGATAGGAAATTTCCTTTCAGTATATTTACACAGAATAGTAAACTGATTTAAATAATAGTAAAGACTGAAGAGAATACATTATGTACATATTTGAAAACATATTCTCTTTATATATATGCATATATATAAATTTTAAGTTGGGTAAACACTGAAGTGGATAACTTATCTGAAAAGGGTTGTATAGGAAAAACGTACAAGGGTGCGAAAACTGACATGAGGGTATCAGTCAGAACCAGAAAAAAGTAAACACATTCTAAATTTAAGATCAATGTTTACCCAAGTGCGGTCTCTGGACCTGCAGCTTTCTGGAAGCTTGTTAGAAATGCAGATTCTCAGGCCCTACCTCAGCCCCACTGATTCACAAACTCTGGAAGTGGAACCCAGCAATCTGTCTCTTCTTAAGCCTTCTGGATGATTCCATGCCTGCTCAGATTTCAGCACCACAGGGTGAAATGACTCACCAATCACTCATTCAATCAAAAAAGGTGCAGTGGCTCACGCCTGTAATCCCAGCACTTTGAGAGGCCGAGGTGGGTGGATCACCTGAGGTCAGGGGTTCGAGACCAGCCTACCTAGCAAAACCCTGTCCCTACCAAAAATACAAACAAGTAGCCAGGCGTGGTGGCAGGCATTTGTAATCCCAGCTGCTAGGGAGATAGAGGCAGGAGAATCGCTTGAACCCAGGAGGCAAAGGTTGCAGGGAGCCAAAATCGTACCACGGCATTCCAGCCTGGGGGACAAGAGCAAAACTCCATCTCAAAAAACAAAAACAAACAAACAAAAATGCAAAGTGAATCAACCTTCACATGCAAAGTTCATATTCAGACTTAAGTCCCTGAAAATCCACATGGGAAGAATGCATTTCAAACATTTTACCAAATACACACGACATATGCTGTTAGTGAATCATAGCGAATTCTGATGAGTGGGACCTAAGTGATGAGGCTTTGCTACATAAAGGGGCTCAAGAGCCTGGAGCTGTTTTCTCCTGGGGGTGTTGGTAGCAGAGACTTCTTGGTGTGATCAAGATATATATTCACTTTATTGTCATAGACTGATGGAGCTGATGAGACTCTGGCCAAGTATTAAATGTCCTTGGTCTGCTGGAGGCAAGCATGCATATGGATTGATCATCACAGCAGGGCAGTTCCAGCCTCCTCCTGAGTTAAGACTGCAAAACTAGAGAAACTTCTATCTGAAGAACAGGAGCAAGGAGGCCACTGATCAAGGCTGTGGATGGGCAGAGCATCTCCTCATAAACTGGGAGCATAGGACTGTATGTACCTACTGCCCCTGGCAGGTTAAATAACCAGCAGTGGAATTGGAAATGATTGAGCAAGGGTAAGGCCAGAAAGAGGAGCGTTTTATCAAATCAAGAGCTACAGCAACTGAATTCACTTTCACCAGGAAGCACATCCCAGGAAATTTGCTGGGTGGGTACAATATTTGCAGCTTGTGATATGGTCTCTGCAGTTAAAATTGGGGTAGCTTTGGAGTTTAAATCCAGGTGCTACGTGACCTTACAAAGGAAGAAGAGACTGAGATTTACACAGAGCATTTCCTTTGAATGTCAGAAGGAGCATAAATTGGTTCCAGCTCTCTAGAGCTGCCACTGTCTAATGCGGCAGCCAGCGGTCACATGTGCCTATTAAACCCCTGAAATGTGGTGAGTCCAAATTAAGAGTTGCTGTTAAGTGCAAAATGCACATGGATTTTAAAGACATGGTATGAAAAAAGAACATCAACTATTACAGTCTCAATTTCTATATTACATACATGTTGCAGTGATACTACTTGGACATACTGGGTTAAAGAAAACACATTACAATTAACGTCACCTGTTCCTCTCTACTTCTTTTAATATAGGTATCAGAAAATTTACAACTATATATGTGGCTTTGATGACTCCAGAGCCAGCCTGAGCAAACTTTTTTTTTAAGAGCCAGCAGTAAATATGTTAGGCTTTGTGGGCCAAGAGGCAAAATTAAGGATTTTATGTAGCCATTATACAAGCACTTAAAATGCAACCACTTAAAAATGTAAAAACCGTTTTAGCTTGCTAGTTGTCCATACATAAGAGGCGGGCTCGATTTGGCTCTCAGATCAGAGTTTGCAGACCCCTGTTCCAGATCATAATATTGCACAAAATCTCCAATGAGAATCCCCATGGACCCAGCAAGCTCACTTCTGTGGGGCCACGTGTGTGAGCAGACATTTACGGGGAAGATAAAGGGGCTGACCACGGTGAGGAGCTGGTCAGCTGCTAAGAGAGAAAGTACAACTGGATCCAGTGTATGGGTGGCTGCAAAGTTCATGTTCTTAACGACTATGCTTCACCAATGGAAGGCACCTCTATTTCT
Organism: Cacajao melanocephalus; assembly: GCA_963573385.1. Lineage (NCBI taxonomy): Eukaryota > Metazoa > Chordata > Mammalia > Primates > Pitheciidae > Cacajao > Cacajao melanocephalus. Next base: position 46,060 of record CAUYLG010073290.1, read on the forward strand.
TTCGTTTCTCTTTTTTAGAAGAGGAATCTTTCTCATGGCTGTACGACTATGTCAGATAGACCTGATCTCCTGCTTGGCCCTGAATAGATGCTCTTTGAGTAGACAGAAAAAGGAAAGAAATGCCTGCACCTTTGGGGGCTTCCTTGTGGTGGCTGTGAAATCTCTCTCTTGCCTCTCTTTCAATACAAAGGACCAAGGATTGACTATTGCTCAGCCAAATAAGGCAGGCCCCTGCTTTTCACGCATAAGGCTCTGACCTTTAAATTCATTTGAAAGGTACGTCAGCCTATCTGGCGAGAAGAAATGGATCTCACAGCGTCCAGTACTTTGCCTTCAGTGCCTCAAGAGTTAATCCTCTCCTCTTGAGGGTTATTAATATAAAAAATACAAAGCAGTCATATCCTATCTTTTCAAAGCAGATGAGCTGGTTAGTGCTGCATTGAGAAAATTATTATTTATTAAAAATGAGATAGTCATGGGCCAGTGACTAACCTGATTGGGTTTAGAGACAATTTCCCACCCACAAGGTAAGTAATACATTTCTCGAGAAAGGTGTTTTGTTAAATACAAAATGCCAGTAGCATTATTATGCATCTGCTCTGGGCTCATATGTTGATCTTTTCACTTACAATGGCATCAACCGTGAAGAAACCCTCACTGTTGCCATACACTGTTTTCCCTCCTGAGAAGCTTCTATACTGTGGACTTGCACAGAGCTAGGGCTTCCTTCGAGCCCTGGTTCTGGCTTAAGTATCCCCTGAGAATTCTAGACAAGGGTGCAGTAGGCTGAAAACAGGTTCCATGAGGTTACTATGTTGACATTAGGCTATTCCCTGGACAGAAGGAAGGACAGAGGGGGAGGGAAGAGAATCATTTTCTATCTTCATTAACTGCACAAGCAACTCAAAGTCCTTGAATAGTTAGCGGAGGTCCAGAAGGGATGCATTCAGACCATGCTTTCCAAACTCAGCATTTGACAACATAGTGAATTCATGGAGATCAGAATCACACAGCAAGAGGCTCTTGGGTTCCTGAGTTGAGTTTAGACTTTGAAGTCAAGCAAACCCGGCTTGGAATGCTCATGCCACAGTTTGCTATCTATGCAGCTTTCATGAAGGCACTTTTCCCTAAGAGCTGAAGTTGGATGTCCCATGAAAATGGCAGTGATAATTATTTTGCAGGGTCATTGGAAGGATTAAAAAAGAAGCACATTAATGTCCTTGGCACATAGTAAGAAAGCGCTGCATAATTATTGATGGTATGAATACATTTGAAATCAGAAAACCCCGAATGTTCAGAATGTTTGGTTTTTAGCTGAATTAGAGAAGGCTCTTGGGAGTCGGGTCTGAGTCCACTGGTCCCTCACATTGGCTCTCCTTCTGTCTGTCATCTGGGAATGTTACCATAACACACTGACTCATTTCAGGGTAAAAAGGTCTAACTGTAAGAAGGAAATTTGGTGGCATATTTTTGCAGCTCACTCGCATAACATGCATTGCTAATCCACGGCTGCAGTTCCATGATGTAGGCTGGATCCAACATCAGACTCCTCCCCACACAGCCTCTTAAGCATCTGCTGCCAAATAATGGAAGTTGTCATCTGAATCAAAATCCGCCCATGTTCGTTGGTGCAGTTAAATTCAGATATGATTTCACTGGTAGTCATCCAGTAGATGCTCAAGAAGGTCACTATCTTTGTATCCATTTATATTTCAGAATATACAGTTATTTGCACCAGGCTGACTGATTCAGATGCAAAAGCTCACCAGAACATGGCAATGTTACTGAAACAATTTCATATTGTTGCTGTATTTTGTTTAGTTTCATTTTGCGGTGATAAATTGAAAAGAATGTAAGATTCATTTTTTTTTCCTTTGGCTGGGAATCTTGCACATGATTTGTAAATCTAATTATAACTGTGGATAGTGACAGCCTATAACTATGTTTAATAGACTGTATTTTCTTATTTTCATCTGGATTTTTGTAACCATGTTGGCAGAGCAACAATAAGGAGGATGAGAAGGAGGAAGGAGAGGGAGAGGAAGAAGAGATGAAAAGTTACACCTAAGTCATAAGTACCCACTTGTTCTAAAACACTGAAAACTATGAAAAAGACAATGTATTAATTTAGGTTGAAAATCAAGCTTAGATATTGCAGAACTTACTTTCTAACTGGTTTCATGTTCATAATTAATGGTTAATATTCTGCCATTTATAAAGTATTAACATAAACAGTGGTTTAATGAGATTTCAGTAGGCCACTTGCAAGCACTCAATCAACGCTTATTTTCAATATGTGAAAAATGTCTCCTTGACTCTTAATGCATTTAGGGTCAACAGTAACATCTTCATACATAAAAGATTCCATTCTGCTTTTAAAGAAGAGGTAATTATAAGATAAGGGTCACACAGAAGGTCGAGGTTTTGTGTAACTTCTATTCTAATTAATTTATCATATGTGGGACTTTGCTTTGGCTTCCAAGTGTTGACCTTTTATAGCTACCACATTCCATGTGATAATGAGTTTTATTCCTTCAAAAGGTCATCCTTGATATAATTTCACCGTTAACAGAAGGAACCTGTGAGCACAGGTTTACCTAGATGTGGTTGCTTCCTGAAAAGTCATCCCACAAAGTCCTGGGTCTGTTTTGCCCTTAGATGTCACTTAAAAACCAAAGTGGCCAAGTCATTTGAACAAAAGGTGAAAAATTCCATTAATTATGAGGAAGATTGTCTTCACAATCCTGGCCCCATGGAACAACGTGCAGCAGCAGAAGTATTTGTATCTGAGAACGTGTTTTCTTTCTTCCTCTTGTGTTTCATAAGTGAAACGACCTGGATGTTACTGGTATTTTGTCATGTAATCATTTGGTGGTTGCTCCTCTTCCAGTACTGTGATCCACAGCTGGGGGCCTCACCTCAGCTCCTTTGTTGTCAGAAAACCTGTGTGTTGTTGGAGTTGTCTCCTTCTGATACTTCCCATTATTTGAAAGATTTTGGTCTTCCAAGCAAACTGCATTTATTAAGTAATAGTTATGTAATTTCCCAGGATCTCCCCACCCCCAGCGCTGTAAAAAAAAAATCAAAGCTATATAATTATCAAATAGATGCTTCTTAGATAATCAACCACGCTGAGTTGCTGGGATTCTGGCTGAAAGCAGAGAAACGTGATGCCGACCTAGCCGAGGATAAATGTGTGGTTTCGGTCGGGGTTTCTGAAATGCTAATAATTTACAAATTACCATCACTGACTGCAAAGAAGCCCCTGGGTTAATCCTTCTCAAAGGCCACTGTGTAGGCAAATTACCTGGAATCTTGTAAAAATGCAGATTCCTATTCAACAGGTCTGGCGTGGGGCCTGGGTGCTGCATTTCTGACAAGGGCTCAGGTGATGCTGAAGGTGCTGGTCCACGGACCACACTTTGGGAAGCAGGGCCTTGAATAATAAGGGACAGCAAGCAGGAAACAGGGCCATAGCTTCAGCTTGGTTTCAGCTCTGAGGAAGATCTGCCGAGCACTGCCTGTATATCAGGTCCATCAGAACACAAGGTACATTTTTATATAAAATATATTAACAGGACAGTTTTTCTTCCAATGACTTATTCTGTATCTTACCACATAAAAGTACTGTGCATTTCAGACTAGAGCCAGGCTATGCACAGGTTGGGATTATTTTCATGGTCATGGTATATGCATGTGAGACTATTTTTACTGGCCTTCCTTTATGCCTAGAACAAGGCACTGGTCTATTTAACAAACATCTATGTGTCAATATAGGTATAAAGTGCTAAAAGAAACAGAGCCCATGCCATCACGGCATGTCAAGCTGAGAAGGCATTGAGCAGGTAAGGACACGAATTAATGTTATCATATACAAGATGAGTGTTAAGAAAGAAGAGAGGACATCCTTATATGTTCTAAGTGCTCCCACCTCTCACTATTTGCAAGCAAATGACACTGTCGATCTTCTTTTTCCTTTCACTGTATCACTCCCCATTTGTTCAGGAAATGGTCATTGTGCCAGGCACTATCTCCATCGCATAGTGCGACAACACTGTTCACTGCCCAAGGGGACCCTGAGGAATGTCAGGAGAGAAAAGATGCTAACCTCTCTAATCCCTTCTCAAGAGTCAGCACCAGGTGTGTCACAACAGAGTCTAGCACATTACCTCTCATAGTACTGGCATTCACACACATATTTTTGGATGGATAAATGAATGGAATTATCAATAAGCACCAAGTATCCTCCCTATAGTGTAAATCAGAAAAGGTGCAAGATAGTGGCTTTCATTATAAGCTTCACATGCAGACAGAATAGGCTATGGATCCCAGCCCTGCCACCATTCAGCTCCCAGAAACTTTGCTCCCTCATCTGGAAAAAAAAAAAAAAGAAGTAACAATAACATTTTTCTTGTAGGGCTGCTATAAGATTAAATGAGTTATATCTATGAAATGCTTACTCGAGGGCTTGGCAAAGGAAGAGTGTTCAGCAAATAAGAATGTTGGTTACTCTAAACATTGTCTTTATGATTATTTTCCTAACAATTATTATGGAAGTGTCATCTGATAGGTCCTCAAAAGAGGTGAGGCATTTTGACGCATGGAAATGATGAGAAAGCTTCGGCAGAGAAAACAAATCTTTAAGAATCAGACTACTGCTTACACATTCAATAAATAAGCCACTGGTTATTTGTGCTTGCTAGGGAATTAGGTGAAGATTAATTAATATTTATAAAGTATTTTGATATCCATGTAATATCTAGTAAGCAATTAGTTCTGTAATGCAAAGCCAAATCCTTTTACATACCAAACAATGTAAAACAAACCGAATACAGCTGTGTAAGAAGGAACGGAATTTCATTAACACACATTGTAGGAAATATGTAGCTGGTTGGTTTCCCTCTCTTCCTTTTCAGTAATTTTCTTGCTGATTTTCTCTATCTTCCAACTGCACTTTTCCACCCCTACCACCTGCAACCCCAAATCAAATTATTTCCTCTTGGGTAACAGTGAAAATAGAAATGGGATAAAAGTAAATGCAATACTGGCCCCTCCAGCCTGGAAGGTGTTTTAAGCCCAAGAGTATGTAAGCCCAAGAGTGTGACAGGTTATACACTCCCTTAATGTGATCCACACAGAGAAGAACACTGGGCAGAAGGAGAGGGGATAAAAAGAAAATTAAGTCAGAATAAAAGATGTGTTCCTCCTTGACTTGTGCCTTCTCCATCTCTCCAGTCCACTCATGTACACATATTGCCAATCCAGGATGACTTGACTCTGACCAAGAAAAGACACTCTCACCGGCCTCTAGCCAGTTTCCATGTACTGCCCTTACTTCTGGACAATGTATTGCTTCATATCCATAAATTCTGTGTCTCCATCTTTTTTCTAAAGCCCGTCGCTCTAGCCTAAGGTATCCAATCCTGCATTCAGCTGTGGAAGTCTCTGGTCTATGAAACCTTATCCAAAAAGTTAGCACAGTTGTCCCTTGGTATCCGTGAGGGACTGGTTCCAGGATTTTTCTCAAATACCCAAATCTCCTATGTAAAATGGCATAGTATTTACATATAATCTATACATATCCTCCTGAATACTTTACATTATTTCTAGATTACTTATAATACCTAATACAATGTAAATGCTATGAAAATAGTTGTAGTGTATTTTTATTTGTATTATTTTTTATTGCTGTGTTGTTATTTCATTTTTTTCCTTTGAATATGTGTGTGTGTATATATATATTTATTTTTATCTTTTAGACAGAATTTCGCTATGTTGCCCAGGCTGAAGCGCAGTGGTGTGATCTCACTGCAACCTCTGCTTTTCAGGTTCAAGTGATTCTTGCACCTCAGACACCCGAGTCGTTGGGATCAGCTGTGATTACAGGTGTCTGCCACCACGGCTGGCTCAGTTTTCTATTTTTAGTAGAGATGGGGTTTCACCATGTTGGCCAGACTGGTCTCAAACTCCTAGCCTCAAGCCATCTGTTTGCCTCAGCCTCCCAAAGTGCTGGGATTACAGATGTGAGCCACCACACCCAGCCTGAATATTTTTGATCCATGGGTCATTGAATCCGCAGATGTGGAGCCTGTGGATAAGAAGGGCTCACTGTGTGTGAAACAGATGCAAAAGGAATCTTCATGGCAGAGGCAAGTATTGAGGCCCAACCTTTTCTGTAACCCCTGCCTTCTCTTCCTAAACATAGCTCCAGAAATGGTTCTGTGATGCTACTGAAAGCCTTGATCTGATGGAAACCTGTCTAATCAAATACAACAGAGCCTAAGTATCAGACTCAACCCATCCAGAAAGTGCTTCCTCTTTAACTCTCATAATAGGATGACCAACTGTCTCTGTCCAGAACTGAGAGGTTTCCTAGAGTATGAGACTCTGCTGTGTCGAAAGTGGGACAGAATTGGGCAAACCAGAATGGTTGGTTACTCTACTTCTACTCTGCCTTGCAAGGTAGAGTATTCTCAATCCATCAGTGTGACAAATCAGTGAACGACCAGGCACTTCTGGCTCCATGTCATAGTCATACCACATTTTTAGCATCCTACACCATAAATCTCACTACTGTTTTCCCCTTACCATTATTGTTCTGCTCAAATAATCCAACCACTATTAGGCCTATTTTCATCAAGTAAAAAAGGATATTAATGCTGAGAATCTTTATGAAGCCATTTTAGGTCAGATTCTCCCCAGAGATTCCATGTCATTCCTCAGTTTACCTACAATAGTGACTGTTTCTTGAGGTCAAAGAAGAAAGGGCTCAGACATTGCCCAGTAGGGAGCTAGCCTTGCTTTGTCTACAGATTGACCCTAGTCTACAATATTCTTCTAAAAAGGGCTGGATCTACTCTTCTATCCACCCTCATTTACAGAGCCCAAGACTCACATCATCACTGCACCATGAAATTCAGCACACAGCCCCTCCCCAACATTTGGTGTCGTTCTTTGTTCAGAACCTCTGGCTCCATCTCCCTCACTCTTTGAGTGGCAGACATTTGCTTCACCCCTCAGTACCTTAAAGACTGCAGCTGCCTCCAGATCCAGTACCTAAAGCCCTCTTGTGGCCAAGCAATACATTATTATGCAAAATAGTAAAGGTGAAGACATTCTATTAGAAGGGAGTTCACACGATGTTTATGCCACTATCTATCTGCCTGGAAAATTACAAACCTAAACTTTAGCCATTTCTAACAGTCAAACAACTACATTTTACTATATTACAGTATTTTTTTAAAAAAAAAATAAATTAACACTATGAGAACAAGGCTGAGGCTGTGTTGCCTGAGTAAAATATGGGCCAAATGTGTCCACTGATAGAAATAACCCCTATTTTATCATCAGGAAGAGGGTAAGCAGAACATGCCAGGGGCTTGATGAATCCTTCCAAAGCCATCCATGTGGCATTTTCCTGTAATTAGCTCAATTGTGCATTCTTAGTGCCTTTCCCAAGTCCCCTGAGAGTTGACTACAGTCTTTCTCAGCTTCTCCAGCTGCTGTAACTTGAAAACCTGCCTCACCCTTCCTGTGGTCAATGTCTGCTAATACCACATTTTAAGCACATTTAGTTGTGTATGCTCAGTATCTTTAAATTATCTGAGGAAACTGCCAAACTGTTTCTCCAGCAAATCCGCTAAGTTACTTACAAATCAAAAAAGCTTATGGAACAAATTACCACATTCAGTAATTTACAGGCACTCTTCATTGTATGAAGCAATTTAAAATTACTAGAGCACTTTGCCTTCTCACCCCCTCCTTCCCCTCACCCCACCGTAAGTGCTTCAATCTGGAAGTGATTGGGACTCTATTCCTGAGATGAGCAAGGTAATTTAACATTTTGGAGGACTTTTTATACATATGCATATAATAGAAACACCTATTTTAATACTGATTGGGATTCTGATCACGTGCAGCACAGAACGGTTTAAAATTACCAACATGTTTCAATTTCATCAATGCTTCAAGTTTGGGATTGAATTCGATATTGTATGTAGGAAATAAAAAAACACACAACCATGTTATGCCCTCATCCCCACTCATTATTAAAATTAGAATTTCAACTTTGACAATTTAAGCACCTGCCATATAGAAACCACTGCATTTCTCAAGCAGTCTAACTTCATGAGAAAGCAACCCTCTGATTTCAAGTTTTAATTTGGCTCTTGTGTGGCTGTTTATCACAAAGTACTTCAGAATCAGAGTCATCTCTCCTTAGCAGACAATGCGTCTTAAAAATATCTGTTAGGCTGGACATGCGGGCTCACGCCTGTAATCCTAGCACTTTGGGAGGCCAAGGTGGGTGGATCACGAGGTCAGGAGTTAGAGACCACCCTGGCCAACACCTTGAAACCTGTCTCTACTAAAAAAAAAAAACAAAAAATTAGTCCCAGCTACTCAGGAGGCTGAGGCAGGGTAATCACTTGAACCTGGGAGGCAGAGATTGCAGTGAGCCAAGATCGCACCACTGCACTCTAGCATGGTGACAGGTCGAAACCCTTTCTAAAAGATAATAAATAAATATATGTTAAGGCTGGGCACAATGGCTCATGCCTGTAATCCCAGCACTTTGGGAGGCCCAAGTGGGCAGATCACCTGAGGTCAAGAGTTCGAGACCAGACTGGCCAACATGGTGAAACCTGATCTCTACTAAAAATACAAAAAGTTAGCCAGGTATGATGGTGCATGCTTGTAATCCCAACTACTTGGAAGGCTAAGGCAGGAGAATCACTTGAATCCAGGAGGCAGAGGTTGCAATGAGCCAAGATCGTGCCACTGCAGTCATTTCGGCCTGGGCAACAGAGTGAGACTCCATCTCCAAAAAAAAAAAAAAAAAAAATTGTTAATATTGTCTAGATCTAAGAGGAAATAGGCCAAGAAGATTTCAGTTCTCACTAGTCACTGAATTCAAAATTGGATAAAAACACTTTCAGCTAATGAGAAGTTTTTCTTTCATTTTGTTTTATGAAGCATCCAGAAAAAGAATGAGGTGCTTTGCTGCTAGAAAGTGAGGCATTATTTAAAAGATGGCACAATACAAAGTAGACTCCTGGTAGTTTCCTGGTGAATTCAGGCTGTGAAAACAAAGTTAGGGAGGGTGGCTGAGGAGGTGGGTGCACCTCACTGCTTTGGAAGGGCTAAAAACATGCCTGTGCTGTCTGACCGTTTTCTTAAAATCATGGATAGAAAGCCCTTTGAAAAAGAAGAAAGTTCTTTGTTCCTGTTAATTTTTCTGGCTTAATTTTTAGTATTAAAGAGTTCAAGAAAACATAAAAGTGGAGAGAATCATATGATAAACTTCTCTGTATCCATCACTCAACCTCAGTATTAAACACACGGCTACCCCTAGCTCATCTGAACACCCCTCTACTCACTCCTTCCACAGATTGTCTTAAAGAAAATTCTAGATATCATATGATTTCATCTATAAATATTTCAAAGGTATCTGTAAAAAGACTGAAGCTCTTTTATTAAACAGAAGCACAATTCATTATCATAACTGAACAAAAAATGAGAATTTCTAAATATCAGCAAACATCTAGTCTTTGTTATTATTCTAACTTAAAATTTTTTCATTTATTTTTAAATCAGAATCCAAATTAGAACCAAAAATTATGATTGATACACCTCTTAAATGCTTTTCATTTCACGCAGCCTCCTGTTCATATATATTTCTTTTATCTTGGCAACATTGTGTTGAATCATTTGGATGGTTTTCACAGTGAAAGTTTGCAGATTGCATCCCTGTGGTGTCATTTAACATGTTCGCCTGTCCCACTATGTTTCCCATAAAGAGATATATATTGGAGGCTAGATCAGATGCAAGTGCAATATTTTTGGCTCAAACCAGGTGGTGTTGTGAACTTACTTTAGGAGATACAAATGTCTGGTGGTCTCTTTTAATTGATGGTTATTGCCTAGATACACTAATTTAGTAAGAATTACAAATTCATTATATTCTGTCATTTTTTTCATCACTTATTACCTAGAAAGACAAACTCTCTTCCATCAACTAGTTAATTATCTCTACATGGAATTCTGAAAACAAAGGCAGGATAAGTGTTTATGTTTTTTTTTTTTTTCCTTTTAGTTTCTAAAATAATGAGATGGTCTCTATCATCTTTGTAAGGTAACCTATAAATAATTTTGTTTCTCCCCTACCGTTATGAACTTGTGTGTTTAAACAGATTTAATGTATTTAAATCCATTGAAATTACTTATTTTGTTTTGAGGCTCAAATTGTCTCATCTTTGAGCTACTGATACTGGCTTCTTTAAATGACATGACGCTAATGACATCCCATAGCGTCTCTGCTTTTTGATATAACAAGATTTTATAAATTTTTCTTGTTTACTTCCTGCCTTAACCATAAACTCATTCATTTTCTCAAGAAAGCTTGGTTTCTTTTGCTGGAAAATGATTACTATTGACCATAATCTATTTGCTAAGGAATCTGTTTCATTGCAATTGGCTTGGTCACTGTTTCTAGGCCTTTTGAGTAGAAAGAGAATACACAAATTTTTAAGACAAAACACATAACAAATTCATATATATAAAATCCCACTTCCAAGTCTCTAACATTTTAAATGAATCTCATGGGTCTTATACCTGTATCTTCTTCCTCTCATACTTCAATATTCTAATTCTCCAAATTAACATATGTATTTATCTTTCAAAACACACAATAATGAAAATAAATATACCAACATTACCTCCAAAAACAGTATTATTGAAATACTTTAAGATTTCTCTTTGCAGTTGTTTATTTTTGTTTTTTGGTTTTCAATTACCTTTAACAGATACAGTCAAATAACTATATTTTAAAATAATTAAGGGTAGTTCCTCTCAGGTGTTTATGCCATCATCTGAGTACACATTTAGGATCAATTGTTTCCCTGACTTTTGAATTTCAGAATAGGCTTTTTATTTCATTTTGTTTCCAATTTTATGAAACAATATTTTTTAATGTGAGTTTTTCCCTATCTCTTTAGCCTTATTTTATGCTTTTCACTTTCAGTAACTGTGTCAGATTATACATTCCAGTAATGGCCACAGCAATATTTTTTGCCATACATCCTCTTCCAGACCTTATCCTTTCCTCACTAGGAGGTAAAGTCTATCCCTGTCCCCTGCCCCTGCTGCCCCACCTTTCCTGAACCTGGGTGGGCCTTATAACTGCCCAGGAAAAAAGAAATGTGGCAAAGGTGACACCGTGTGGCTTCTGAGACTAAGTCATAAAAGGTAGTACAGCTTTTCCAGCCTCTCTCTCAGGACAGGCATCTTTGGAGCCTCAAGCCAATTTGTAAAACATACAGCTACTTGTAAGAGACCACAGAGAGATGTCGAGGCAGCCCTAGCAGTTTCAGCCCCAGCCCCCAGAGGTTTGTCTCTCCGTTCCACACTCAGGTCTGTGAGTGAGCACACTTCCAGATAACTCAAGCCACAGCCACTGACTACAAGCCCATCAGAAACCCTGAGACCTTCCTAGCTAAGCCAAGACAATCCCTACACTGTGATAAACAATAATAAAATCATGTTGACATTTTAACGCACTAAATAGGCTGGGCATGGTGGCTCATGCCTGTAATCCCAGCAATTTAGGAGGCCAAAAGTTCAAGATTAACCTGGGTAACACAGGAAGACCTAATTTCTACAGAAAGATTAAAAATTAGGTGTGGTGATGCACACCTGTAGTCTCAGCTACTCAGAAGGCTAAGGCAGGAGGTTCTCTTGAGCAGAAGGTGGAGGCTGCAGCGAGCTTTGATTGCACCACTGCACTCCAGCCTGAGTGACAGAACGAAACCCTGTTTCTACAAAGAAAAAAAAAAACTGGAACAGTAACTATTTTTTTAAAAAAATATGATTTAACCTAACTTTTCTTTTTTAAAAAAGTACATTTGTATATAAATGTGTATCCCCCTATAGACTGTCAGTAATGTAACACACAATTCTCTCCATCTTGCTTTTTCCCCCTTAGAAATATATCGGAACATTATCCCCAAATAGTCTATAGCCATATTCTTCATTCTCTCTTAGAGTTGCATAGTAACCATTTGTGTAGACCTTTCATTGTTTATTCAACCTGTGTTCTTTCGGTAGATATTTGGGAGAACTGGAGTTTTATTTATTTGCTTGGGTTTTTTTTTTTTTTGATATTGCATACATTGCTATATTATATAACCTTGTGGCCCTGGGTGATCTTTTGAATTGTTGTTAATGTCTCCTGTTTCGACGAGGTGAGGTAAATGTCTGTAGAGGTCAAATAAGCAAATGCACACAAAGCCCTTGGAGCAGGGTCTATCGTGTAATAAACACTCAATATCCATAGGCATCACTCAGGAAGACCCTTTTGCTTCCATGGGTGGGAACAAAGTCAGTGAGGAACATGGTTCCCTTTGCCATACATTCCTATACCACTGGAGATGCAATCCCCGGATTAGGAAGCACAGATGGTCTGAACGGAAGGTACACTTCTTCAAGCCCTTGTTCTTCCCTCCTACGGAAACCATTTCCTTTCACCTGGCCCTTGCCTCTCTAAATCCTACACATCATTTGAGATGTACAGCAAGTATTTATTTTTAGGGGAACCCTCTATGACCATCCCCAACTCCCCAACAGGGTCACAGTCCTTTGTTGTTTAAGTTCAGGGAATATAATTCTCCTTCTTTCAAGTCACTGGTTCATTTTTGTAGTTGAGATATCTATAAGTAGGGTTATTTGAGAAAGTCTTTCTTCTCTTCCAGTCAGTAAGCTCCATGACTGTCTGTGCTCACCTGTAAGCCTAGCATCCAACCCCAGGCTTGACTGGTCAAGGCTCTAACCAATTGTGGAAAGAAGGAATGTGGATAGGGCAGGTCTTCCCTTGCATCTAAAACCAGACTTGTAAGGCCCCACAGAGCTTACCCTAAGGCTGAATTCCCTGAGGTGCATGGGCCAACTTCAACCTCGAATCGTCTCCTCATTAGCATAAATTTTAAAAATAGCCTTATGCCAATAATATAAAGGCAATTTCCTCTTGGAAAGGATACTTACTCATTTGCTTTAAACAGTCATTAATGTTCCAAATTTCCCCTAAGAATTTCATGTCAATGATCCTATAGGGAATTTAAAAGTAAAACCAGAAAAATAATGATGTGGGGAAAATGTCAGATGAGAACTGTGAATGCATTACAGACCTTCAGCTAATATAGTTGCCGCTGAAGTTCAAGGATTAAGTAGTCATCAGTCTGCAACCTTCTACAGGAGCCCATCCCTCTCTGACAGCAGCTGGTCTCCAGCTTTCCAATAATGATCATTTCCTCTGTAACTGATGGCCTCTTCTAATGAGGAGATCATTGTTAAAAGTCACCAGGCTCACCCCTCACTGGTAGAGGCAGGTCCCATAGACTTACTGGGACAGACTCCACCAAGAAAGGGCAGGCATATTCATATGAATGAAAACAATCTACCCGATTTCTTGCAGTCACACATTGGTGGTTATACTCCAATAAGAAATGGAATATTTACATTTGGGGCCACATCTAGGAAATCCAGGGCATAAATGTATAATCTTTAATAAAGAAGGTCTCTTCAGACCCACATCCTTGGGGTGGTTAGTGTGAGTCTCACATTTATATCAAGAATGCTTTAGGGTAGGAACCCTGTGTATGTCACTCACTTCTATAGCCTTAGCGCCTATCTCAGACCTGTCAGGTAGCAGATAACCAATAAAAATGAGTTCAATGAATTAATGAATGGTTTCTTTCCATAGCCAGGGCTCTGGGAATAACTGCAGTGCAGTTCCGGAAGCAGGATGCCTATGTTCAAATCCATCCTCAACCATTAACTAATTATAAGACCTTGGGGAGATTACTTAAATTTTCTGTGCCCCAGTTTCCTTATCTGTAAAATGGACATAAATTAATTCCTACCCCAAAGGTTTGTAAGGATTAAATGTGCTAATATCCATGAAGCATTTAGAACAGTGTCTGAGGAATTATCAGGGCACAACATACATGCTCTTCCTGTTTTTTTATGACCACCATCATGAGTGTGTACTGAATACCCAATGTGTGCCACTCCTGTGCTTGGTGATCCCTATACGCTATTGACTATTTCAATTCTTTTGTGGCGGTACTGTCATTTTAAACAGGAACAGTGTAAACAAATCAGTGATATTCCCAACAGTATCTCATTTAATCATCCCCACTTCCCCACATACCAGATATCCTTATCCCTGTTTTAAAGATGAAGGAACTGAGAGACACTGGTGAGTGTTCATGCAAATGACACGTACAGGGCACAGCCAGGATCACTCCTGGCGCCTCTGACCTCTGTGTTCTCCTCTTCTGCTGCTGCTGTTTGTCTGAACCACTTCTTAGCTCCTTTTTAACACTAGCAAGTTGCTCCACCTAGGACCGCAGCATCCATCTAACCCTCATTCTGCTCTACTTTTGCTATTCCCACTTCATGTATCACCTTCTAAAATACTTTGCGACTCACTTATTTATTAGTTGTCTCTTCTGCTAGAATGTCAGTTCTACAAGCATAAGGATCTCTTCCCTTTTTATTCATTGATATATTCCAAGTACCTAAAAACTGTCTAGAACAGCATAGGCATTCAATAAATTTTGAATAAGAAAGAAGGAGAAAGGATGGACTTGCCTCCCTCCCTTTGAGTGCTCTCTAGTCCCTGGCCAGTGGCATCTCCTCTTAGGTAACTCTGCCACCATTCATGCAGGTATCTTAATTTCCTCTCTCCTGGGCTTCCCTCCTGAAATACAGTGTGGCTAGAGGTAGGGAAAGGAAGTGGGTGGCTCAGAAGTCAGGGAAGTCTCCTTCCTAGTAGGGCCAAGCCCGGGACAAAAGAGTTGGAGGAACAGTGGGACAGGCAGCTTAGAAGCTTCCTGCATAATAAAAGAGAGAGGACTTCATGACTCTGTAGTACATTCCTTTCTCATAGTAATTCCAGCATTTGTTAATTTTGGAATCAGCATTTGATACTAGAATCTGTGTCACTATCCCTGGCTGGTGGCTGAAAAGGTTCAATACCTCCATGAGCTGGAAAGTTACTTGAAATATGCCTTCATGCTTAACAGGATAAAATAGGTTATCTGATTAATTTAGATCAATTAATTGATTGTTTTTGTAATTACCAGATTACTCACCTAGCAATCAGAAGATTACTTTGTGGTAATAAAAACACTCTAAACAATGAAATTTATCCAATCTCTATGTCGAATGCCTTTTTTTTTCTCTCTCTCTCATAAAACTCAATCTTATGTTTTTTTAGTATTGAAAAAATAGAAGCAATCACACATGCCAGATGATTTTGCTAAAAGAACGTCCACACAATCTTCGACAGCACCTCCTGGCAAAGCAGCAGTTTATGATTGCTGATCCTCAAAAAGCACTCAGAGGGGAGCAGGTTCTGTCATTGAAAATGTTTCATAAATGCATAACTCATTTTACCTTTAGCTATGTGTTCTTCTTTTTTCAAAGTTATGACACCACTAACAGCAGACTTGGTGTTTATACACACACATGTGAATATGCAAATGCAATGCCAGAGAGAAAGGCATTTACAGAGACTTGCCCTAGATGACTCGCATGCTGCTGAGAGATGTCCGTGGCCAGATGTGAGGTGCCATCAATGCCTTTTTTTTGGTAAAATGCCCCATTTCTACAGCTATGAAGCCAAAGGTACAGTGGACCTTTTGAGCACCTCTAAAAGGTAAATGTTGGCTATCTTACTGGAGTGACACCGATAACTTTAAATGAAATGCGAAATCCTTTTGCTCGCCCACCCCTCTAAAAAATTCCTACCCATCAGAACTCCTCACTTCAGGTGATCTGCCCATCTGGGCCTCCCAAAGTGCTCCCTCAAATGATATTCCCTCTTCTATGACCTCATATAACTTTTTCCTTTATGAAATTTATCACTTCACGCCCTAATCATATTTTCTATTTTCTGTGGGTAGCTCAATGACCACACTTAGGGTTCCTTCATGTTTTTGTTTGTTCTGCCCTCTTTCTGTCAGTATCTTTTAAGCATTGGAATAAAGTGGTCTTTTTTTGTCTTTTACTCCTTAGTTTGAATGTCAGCTTCACAACTTACTAGCTATGTGACCTTAGCCAGGAAACTTAAACTTCCAGAGACTCAAATTATTCATCTACGTAACAGAAACAATGTTAGCAAATGCATAGCAGGGTAGTGGTGTACTTAAAAAGGGAGACTAGATGTAAATCTCCTGGTGTAATTAGTCTTCCTAAAATACACACACACACACACACACACACACACACACACACAACCGTACAGGTATGTGTGAATACAAACATTCATACATAAACATGTGCATTGTGCATAGTCATGGATGTGTGCATGCAAATATGTGCATACATCTACAACTCTATATATGTGTATACTATGCATTTCTATATAAATGTATGAGTGTATACATATGTATATATGTGTGCATTTATAATTATAGGTGTGTGCACACAAACATGTATGCATGTATTTATATATAAACATATATATATGTATAGATATATTCATGCATGTATGCATGCTTTTATATATAACTATATGTGGTTTTTTGTTTGTGTTTTGAGATGGAGTCTCACTCTGTAGCCCAGATGGAAGTGCAGTGGTGCAATAGCAGCTCACAGCAACCTCTACCTCCCAGGTTCAAGAGATTCTCCCACCTCAGCCTCCCAAGTAGCTGGGACTACAGCTGTGCACCACCACGCCAGGCTAATTTTTTGTATTTTTAGTAGATATAGTGTTTCACCATGTTGGCCAGGCTGGTCTTGAACTCCTGACCTCAGGTGATCTGCCCACCTCGACTTCCCAAAGTGCCGGGGTTACAGGTGTGAGCCACTGCACCCAGTCTATGTTTGTATGTATATACTAAAGTATGTGTGTGCACATTTAAGTGTAACTATATATTTCTTCTCCTTGGAGGTAACTGGAGCCTAGAGTGTACATTCCACTGGACTATTGTGCAGTCAATGGATTCAGAAGAAAACATTCCTAAAGATAGTGAGCATGATGAGCTAAGAAGAGCTACTCATCAATGTACAGAACCATATAGAGGGGTGGACCTGTATGGCCACTGGGTATAGGGCTGGATAGGAGCTTATGAGAGAAAACCTTCTCCAAGTCCAGAGACATGGTCAGAAAAAGGAATGGGTACCTGCAGTGGTGGTGGTGAAGAGTGGGTGGAGAGAAGTGAAAGGAGCATCAAGACATACTACAGAATGGGACTTCAGGGTTCTCTGTGTTGCAAAACTTAGCCTCGATCTGACAAATGGACTTGGTTGATTTCTAAAGACCTCACAACTACATGGTGGCTTAGATATCTCCTCCGAAGAGATATCTCCCTCTCCTAAGGGAGACCCTGTTTGAAGTCTTCCTTTTTCTCTCTCCTTTAGGCCATGTTTTCTGCCCACTCCTGAATGTCCTTAACGTCTTGGTACCAAGCATCACATTATCCTTTCGTTGTATCCTGTGCTGAGTTTGAGCTTCAGGAGTGCAGAGATGAGATGATGAGCTATTCCCTGCCAAGTTTCCAGTAGATGTTTGGTAACAGGTGATAGTGATGATGGTGGCGATGGTGATGATAAAACTTCTAAACCCTTACAAATGGACTACAGGCATCAATACAGTTTTTCACATCTTCACTTTTGAACTTCATCTTCTATTATCTCCCCATCTCACTCTATCAAGACCTCCTTCAGCTTCCGCAGACACCCCAGGCACTCTCCACCCTCAGGATTTTTACAGGAACTATTTCCTTGGCCTGGCACCTCTTTCATTCCTTTGCCTCTTTAAAGACTTAGCTCAAATGTTGATGCCTCAGTGAGGCCTTCTCCACCCACCCGATGGAAGTTACACCTGTTCCTCCCCAGTTGTATCCTCCTTGATTTCTGCATAGCCTTTGCCATCTTTATGCACAAAACTAACAACGTTTTACTTGTTTTCCTCTCTCTTCTCCCCTGGAATATGACCTCGTTTAGATTAGGGATTTTTGTCTGTGTGTCCACTGCTGTATCACCAGTACCTGAAACATATGGGTACTCAATGAACATTTACTGAATGAATTCAGATAGTAATGAATAATTGCTGGTACAAATAACAAGATAGTGGGAAGAACAAGGATATACCTGTTTTAAAGGCTGAAGTAGGTTATGCTTTAAAACTTCTTGTTTTAAAGGCTGAAGTAGGGGCTCCTTGTGTATAGGTAGGAGACAGGCTGACCCTGAGATCCCTGGGGGAGCTGGCCTTGGGGCACCTTAGATTGCATGCGAGGCTGATCTTCCACATACCCTTCGCTTCACCATAACTGAGCTTGCTTTTGGCAACAATGCACCAAACCCAGGCTTCCAAGTGTCTATGTACCACCATATACTTTGTAATGCATTTCTTTTTATTCTGAAACAAAACACAGTTATGTATTTTATCAGTCCTAAACACGTGTCTTGCATTCAGAAAGAACAGCATTTTCCTTTTCCCCAGCAATCATCTGTGGTGTTAAACTGCCTATAATTAAATTAAAAGCATCCATGAACTATCTGGAATATAATGCATCGAACAAACCTCAAATTATTGTAATTAAAGCTGTTGAGACCTCACAGTATAATGAGTAGGCAACAAATAGTGCCCAGCAAAGTGATAGTCTACGATCAGGGGCACTGCTCTTCATGATAGAGGACCCACATAACAGAGCCCTGTGGAGACTGGAAAAGGAAAGAAACTACAAATGAAGCAGCATCCAAGAGCATTTCGATACAGAAAATTTCAAGTCATCACTCTTCTCATGGGATCTCCTTTTGAGATGAGTTGGCTCTAATGAAAGCAGCTTGTTTCTGGAAATGGAAATAATATCTCCCATATAGGGAGTGTTTTCCACATTCCAGGCATTGTTCTGAGCACTTGACACATAACTACCAGCTCATCCAGTCCTCACAACCAGCTCAGAATTGTGTACCATTGTCTTCATCATGCAGATGAAGAAACTGAAGCACAGAGCGAGAGGCAAGTCGACTGTCTCTGTTCCTATGACTGGTGATGGGTGGAGCTGTGAGGCTGATGTCCAGACTCTGCCCTCAGTCAAGGTCTCTGCCCCTTACTCCACTCTGCTCCCAAGACCCTACTGCACTGGTGTTCTGACTCCCTGCAGAGCTGTCTGCTAACCATACGGTACCTTCTAAGTACCCCACTGTGCATTCACATGGGTCATGAAGGGTGCCTTCAGGTGAGCCTAGGGTATAAAGGACAAGAAAAAAATGAATGAGAAGATATTTATTAAATAAACTCTCTGGGCCAATATTAAGGATAGAAAAAAATACCAAAGTGTTTTACCTACTGTCACATACCACTCAACACTTTTGACACCAAGTACGGGTGGGTTTTCCCCCCACCATCAAGCAATTCTTCAATGGACACCAGCAGGTAATGTTCTGATTCAATTCAATAATATTTACCTGGAGACAAGGTCAGGTCTCACAGGTCCCCCAAGACTGTCCCCTACTTCAGATGCCAGTCACAAGGTCCAGTTTGTGGCCTGGGCTTCTGACCCACCCAGTATAATTAGAGTTCCCAAAACCCCCTCTTCAAGTTCCATTCATTTGCTACAGTGGCTCACAGAAGAGCTCAGGAAAGCACTTTGGTTATGTTTACCCATTTATTATGAAGAATATTACAAAGAGTACAGATGAACAGTCATATGAAGAGATGCACAGGGCAAGGTATGTGGAAAGGTATGCAGAGCTTCCATGCCCTTTCTGGGCACACCACCCTCCAGGAACTTCCATGGGTTTAGCGATCTGGGAGCCCTTTAACCCGTGTCCTTTGGGGTTATCATGGAGGCTTGGTTTCATGGGCACGATTGAGTGTATCACTGACCACTGGTGATCAACTCAATCTTTAACCCCTCTTCCCTCCCTGGAGGTGGGTGGGTGCTAAAAGTCCCAACCTTCTAAAAACACATGGTTGATTCCCCTGGAAACCAGCCCCCATCCTGGGGCTATCCAGGAGCCCACCACAAGACAACTCATTAGAGCAAAAGATGCTCCTATCACCCAAGAAATACCAAGGGATTTAGGAGCTCTGTGTCAGATGCTCCTGTCACTCAGGAAATTACAAAGGTTTTATATGCTGTGTGCCAGGAACTGGAGTCAAAGACTAACTATTAGAACTAGGGACAGAGCAAATACATATTTATTATTATATCACAATATCACAGCCAGGCACTTTGGCATATCCACTATTAAACTATAAAACACTCAGGGTCAAGAGTGTTTTGTGCATTTAGACCCCACAGCCCAGCACAGCAGCCAGTATTTGAACTGGAACTCAAGAATGTGCTGAAAAGATGGGTCTCTATAATGGTATTGTTTTATGAGGTAGGTAAGATTATCCCTATTTCATGGATGATAAAACTGACTCAGAGAGGGTAAGAGACTTGTTAAAAGTCCCACAGTCAACTGAAGCAGAGCTAATATTTGAAACCAGGACTGACTGAACTTCAAAATCTATGTTTTCTCCAAAATGATGCAGGAAGTAAAGGTCATCGAGATGGAGGCGGCCTCAGGCAGTTTAAACTCAAAAGTTTGGTTTTAGTTTCTCTCAGTGCTGAAGGCTTGAGAGCCTGAGCCTCACAGGCTCTAGAAGGTAATAGAGACAGACATGCAAAGTCCATCCCTAGCAGTCTGGGGTCTGCATGGCCAAAGACACACAGTGAGTGGCCGCAAGCAGCGTCCAGGAAGACGCTACCTTTTTGCAGCCTTTTATCTTAACCCCAGGTAGCTCATAGCACTATCTACAGAAAAGCACTCTTTGCACTTTAAGGAGCCGGCCAGCTAATACCACTTCGGAGCCCTTTGATGCAAAGAAGAGTCTACATCAGTCAATAAGGTTTTAATGTCTGCATCTTGAGAGGCATGCAACACTCAACTGGATACAAGGGTTAAAAACAAGGTGCAGCAGCTGCAGGGACAGTGCAGTTCTGATCCCAAGAGGGGCACAGGTGCAGCTCTGAAGCCCTATACCCACAGCATTACCCATCCCCCTCCCCAAGGATGACACTCTTATTTTTTTATTGTCTAGAGCATTTAACTCATAGTTTTCCTGCCTGGATAATGTCTCTCCCAATTCCAGTTTCACAGTCTACTCTGGAAACATCAACTGAATACCTGAATTTCGAACTTACTTCAGCACACGTTTACCTTTGGTTTGGTTTGTTTCTTTCAGTGTGAAAGGCTTAAAAGCCTGGGCCTCCTAGGTTTATGAAGCCCTTCAGAACTAAAAATGCCCCAAACCATCAATGCATGCTTCCAAGACAGAGAGACCCACATCTTCTCAGGAAACCTAGTCGAGTCTGCATGTCACCATTGCAAGATCTGGAGCAAATCACTTTGTGTTCTGTAACCAGAAAGGACCCTTCTTTAAGATGGGAGGTGATAAATAGCTACCTTTAAAAGTGTTGCATCATTGACTCACTCTTTCATTTATTTATCTCCCAGACTAAAAAAGTTAACAGGTCCCCCTTATGTTTTGAAGTCTATCTTTTCTCACCTCCTCAGAAGCTTTATGCCATCATCAATCCCTTCCTTCTGACCCTCTGTGTCTCAAATGAACACTTATAAGAAAGTATCTCCTACAGGAAGGAGGGGAGGGGAGGGGAGGGGAGGGGAGGGAAGAAAAAAGAAAGGAAAAAAAAAACCTTTGTTTTCTCTACATCCACCTCCAACTACTTCACTATCTGTCTCCTTTTTAGCAGCCAAACTTCTTAAAAGATGTGTCTATAACTGTTGTCTCCATTTCTTCTCCTCCCATCTGGTTTCTTCCACCAACACAACCTGTGTAAAATTAACAGCCTCCATGTCACTGAGACCCAGTGAAGAACTTCCAGTGTTCTCTTTCAGCTTTCAGTTTCACTCCTCTTCTCTCTTCTTACTGAAGCACCCTCTCCGCTTACCTTCCCTGCACCTCCACCACCTCGCCTGGCTCTCCTCCTACCTTTGTGGCTGCTCCCTCCGCAGTCTCATTTTTAGGCTCCTCCGCCTCAGCTGGACACTGATTTTGGAACTCCTCAAGGCTCACTGCTCACCACTCATTTCTTTCTTTCTCACTCATTGCTTTCTTCAGGGAAGTTTCAAACAGAATGCAAGCTTCAATTATTGTAAGTATCCTAATGACTTCCTAGTACACCTCTACTGTCCCAGCCCCTCCTCAGCGCCTGCAGATCCAGCAAGATAGCTATGCAGCAACTGGGAAAGTAGTTACTCTGTATGCACAGGATCCCTCAAAGAGGGGCCATCTGCCAGTTTCTAAAGACAGTCTGTTGGCACAGCGATTGTCAGGAGATAAAGAAGAGGTGCTAGGGGAAGCAGTGTGAATACATTTAGACAAAGGGGGCACGATTTTACACAGTTTTCTCATCCACCAGAGAATAATGTCCCTTCCTAGCCTGGATGCACCCCAAGGCTGATGGTAGAACCTACTCATGTCTCTATTCCGAATGCATGTGTCTCAATATCTTTTCAATATTCCCGTGATACTCAAAAGGCACTTAACACTCAACAGGTCCTAACCAAATTCATGGTCATCTTCCCTAAACCCGGGCCCTTCTGGCATTCTCTTTCTCATTAAGTGGAGTAGTGTAAGCCAAAACCCTATAAGTCACTCTTGACATTTCCTTCACCCCAATGTCTGTACACACCTAATTCTCATAGAGTTTATCTACTAACCATTCCAGTTCCACACACATCATTCCATCTCCTCACTGGAATATAAGACACCATGACAGCTCATTTGGATTACTGCTGTCACCTCATAATGGGTCTTCATGCTACCCCTTTTTTTTCCATTTTCTGGACACTGTAGTTCAGAGGCTCTTTCAATGGAAAAAAAAAAAAAAGCACCCTTATTTGCATTACCCTTTAACTAAAATTTAGCATATTCTTTATGAACGTAGATAACAAATCACAACAGTATTAGCAGAGCCTACGTTTGTCACCAGTTATAGGAAAACAAGTTTTATATTACATTTCAATTGTGGGAAATATCCTGAAATGGGATTGATACTCATCACTACTTCAAAATGGTAATAGTAACTAAACCTGCCACCAAAGCCTATCATTAAATAAAGAAGTACATACACAGTGCTATGATGGTAAATGTTTAACAGCTGACTTTTGAGGAGGAAAGTCCTGATCTGTAATGTTTGCCATATTCCACAAATTCTCTCACCGTGGCTTCATTCAAGCTACCAATTTGGCATCACTGAATAAGGATTTGGAAAGAAATTCACACAATTAGCTTTGACAAGCTGGTAAGAGTGAGCCAGTTCCAGCATACCTAAGCCTGTCTATTAGTCTATCACAAATGCTTTATTACCACAGTGATATAGTATAAATATAGTATAGCATACGTAGCGCATGTCATAATTTAAAATATTTTAAACTATGCACCTGCATACAGTATATGAGATGGAGTGTCCAGACTTTAGCAGAGTGACAGGAAGGTCCAGGGCACATGAAATGGCTAAGAACCATTGCTGTTCCCCAAATAATAATTGCACAGACCTCCATGTCCTGATGCCTCCCGCCATGTCCCCCTGACACACAATCACCCTGAACCCTATTAATGACTTCCCATCTTCTTAGAATGAAAGCAAAATCCTTCCCATGACCTACAAGGCTCTGCATGATCTGGCTGTTCTCGTTTCCTCTCTCTCCTGTCTTATGCTCTTCACACCCAAAAGCCACAGCTGGCTGAAGGGTTGGGAGCACACCCCAATCCCATGTACTTGAAAATCTCTTCTCTGTTAATCCCTTGCCTAGTCATGGGGCTGAGAATCATGTCTCAGGGTTTCAGAGATGCCGAGTAATGTCACAGACTGGAATAAGCCAAATGCCCACATCCATGGCCACCCGACTTACATCACTCCAGAAAAGCACCTTCTCATTTTCGGCGTCTCTCATTACAGGCCAAAGTGGAACTTATTCGTGGATCGCCCCACTCTGAGATCATCTCAAAATGGGAATTATTGAGGAGATGATTAAAATTCCCAAGGATTAGAGGAAACTGTCCAGAGCTTTGCTGGTAGCTGTACCTCTCCCTCACTGACAGATCCTCTCATGTCTTCCTTCTGTTTGGCAGGCATTTGTTTCCTCCCTGACTCTAGCAAAGAAAAAGGATTGGTTTTGCCTAACGAGCTGCTGTCCTAGGCCCTCACCCATTCTATCTCTGCTTGTTTCAGGTTATTCTTTTGTTGAACTGGGTATGTTGTTGCCTACGGATTCCAAAGGTTGTCTCTGGATAACATTTCATTTAGAAAGTAGGCACCATGTCCTTACCTTGAAGTAGAAAAGGTTTCTTCCTTCAATCAATGATGGAGAGTTGTCAGCAACTAAGTAATTCCTAATCACTGTTGGCAAACATGAGACCGTGCTATGGCACCGGGCGATGGTAGGCTTCCTCAGTGAGGGACATAGTCCTTAACAGATGGGCTTATGGAGAATGAAGTGAGATGTCTTAAAAGCAAGTCTATGTATCAGTTAATCAAAAACCTGTTCCTTTTTGTTCTTAACGGCCACCTTACACGTATCTTGAGAAGGCTGTAAATTGTGCTAATCCACTTCTTTTACTGCTGTCCAGAAAGAATTATTTTTGTTAATGGCATGGTAAATCAGGAGACTTGTTAGTGAAATGGCTCAAAAAATGGGTCTTGAAAATGAAAGCAATAATATTTGTCAGATTTCCAAATTCCCTCCTGGGAACAAAGATGGTAACCGTAACATATTTGCTAAATCCCATCACTTTAATACATTTATGTTGCTTGAGATACGGGATGCCGAAGGAAGTACGTACATAAATCAGGGGTAGAAACATAAAACCAAATCCAAAGACAGATATTATGGCTGTAAATTCAGACCTGATTTCAGGGTTAGTATTCTGATAGATTTGAGCGTCATCACTTACATGCTTAAAGAACCTGCTCAGCCTTCTTTACAGCCCCTAAGCGAATTCTTGATGATAATGTGATCTTACCACCCCCTCCTCTCCAAGTCAAATGACCCTGCGGCATCCTCTTCAGGAAGAAACTCCCCTGCTTTCTGCAACAGCACAGGGCAAGGCTAAACTACTCTTTTTTCATTGACTATGATTTTGTTTGGAAGTAAATAACTGGAGAGGTGCTTAAGCTCACTTATGACCAGAGAAATGAATGTGAAAAAAATTATGTAATAATTGCTGGGCAAATGTTTAAAATGTGATGACACCAAATATTGGTGACAGTATGAGGAAATAGATATTTTCATACAATATTGGGGAGAGTGGAATTTTACAGAGGCCCTTTGGGATGATAATTTGGCAGGATCTTAGAAAAATATATATATGTATATATATATACACAGATATATAAATATATGGTATATATATGCATGTTCGCAATTATGTATATAACATGTATATATACCATACACATAGCTACAGATACATGCCTAATTTCTTACACCTACCTAAAAAAATACTCTTACGTGTAAATACGGGGGCTGGTATAAGAATGCACTACAGGAACGTTTTTAATCATGAAAAACAATAGTAAAAAGGTTAAATGAATTAATTTTTGGCAGATTCACACCATGAATATAATATAGCAGTTAAAATGAATAAAGTAGTTCCATGTTTACTAACATGAAAAGATAAGTGCATTGCCAAGACAGATTTAAAAGATAGTAGCAGCTTTATCTGTGATTATTTAATTTTTACTTGTCCTCTGGTATAAATTCCTGGCTTAAAAATAATCTCAGTTGTGGCTGGACACGGTGGCTCACACCTGTAATCCCAGCATTCTGGGAGGCCGAGATGGGCAGATCACAAGGTCAAAAGATCGAGACCATGCTGGCCAACATGGTGAAACCCCATCTCTACTAAAAATACAAAAATTAGCTGGGCGTGGTGGCATGCGCCTGTGGTACCAGCTACTCAGGAGGCTGAGGCAGAAGAATTACTTGAACCCAGGAGGCAGAGGTTGCAGCGAGCCAAGATTGCACTACTGAACTCCAGCCTGGTGACAGAGCAAGACTCCGTCTCAAAAAAAAAAAAAAATACTGCTACTACTAATAATAATAATAATCTCAGTTGTATTGTTCATTTACTGGGTGAGTTTGGGAAGATTGCTAACCCTTTGTGCCTCAATTTTCTTATCCATTAAGTGGATGCAAACATCTTTATCTTGTATAAAATTGCCTAAACTCTGCCTGGTACACAGCAGGTGCTCATCAAATACTAGAAACCTTTCCTTTGTTACCTTTTTGACATCATCTTATGAAAAAATAAGTAACTATTTTCATACTTCAAGGGTAGAAGAAGAGCCTTCTTCTTGGTGATTTCCTTATGTACCTATCATTTGCCTTTTAATTTGTGTTCACGAGCTCTCTTTACACCCCTCCTTCCTGTCACTCCTTCTTATTTCATCTCTGACTTGACTGCTATAAGAATTCAGCTCTGATAGCATTGTGGAAAAGCATAAGGCATTCAGTGACAATTTTTGACTAACTGTCTCCACAAAATCAAATGATATTGTATCTGTAATTCCCTAGAAAGTAGACAGAGAGATATCAAAGGCTGTTAGATCTTGCTTAACAGAAATAGAGGCTGGAGATCCTAGAAAATGAGCTCTAATATTTTAAAGAGAACAAAAGCAAATCATTTCATGCATGCAATGATTTAGCAGTTCTAAAAAAAATTAGGAAAAGCAGAAAGAAGGGCTTTTTAGAATTACCCCCTCTCATTTCATTTTGCAAACAAGAAAACAGATGCAGACAGGTCAGGGGGGTTGGCCAGGGCCACTGAGTTACTTAGCTGGAGACCCAAGTAAGACCCTGGGACTTTTGACTATGCTCTCTCCTCCCCATTTTTCCCTTGCCTATGTAGCTCAGTAAGAATTGCACTGGAGAAATACTGTAATTGGGGAATATTCTGTCTCTAGATAATAAGTTGACCTTGGATAATAAGCAATTCCCTTTGATCATTTTAAGGAAAAGAACACAGTTTGAAAATTACCCAAGATATTCTTGAGAACTATGTCTTAAGTTTGGAAGAGCCTAAATAAAGTTTGTTAAAAATCCCCCAAATTATTTCTATGGATCTAACTATAAATAACCTTTAGCAGTCTTCCTCTACATAGAAAATGTTCCACTGTGATGCGTGGAAGCTAGATTTGGGGATTAACTGCTCCTTTCATCCTCTATAAGAAACAGGAAGCCCATTTTCTCTTCTTCTAAGTCATAAAGGCTTTAACTTGAGAGTTATTCTTGAACCCACAACAAAGAGGCATTTTCAAGAGAGGGTGTAAATGGTTGCATCTTCCAGGGATCCTTAGCACCAGAAATCAAGACATAGTATCATTTTTACCTATATGGTTTTGCTCTTATTTCTTTTGTATAGTTCTCTCCCACTCACCGACTCCAACTGAGACTTGTGAACCTCTGACCCTAACCCTTGACCTTGGAATTCTCTACTTTTCTCACCCTGCCATTCCCAGCTACCAGATCTCTTCCTATCAATTAAACAGCCCAAACTGCTAAAGAGGAGTATCTTACTTCTTTAATCAACAAACACTCTATTTTCTTTTGCCTGGAACAATACCCATAAAATTTCAACTCCTTTTTGTCTTTTGGACAAAAAATAAAATGTTTGTTCACAGGGATTAAAACAAATAAAAGCAATTATAGCAGGTTGGCCAATTGCTGCATTTTTATGTGGCATTTGGAACACTAGTTGTGTGGATAAATCTGGCAATGTCTGTTGTCAGTAAAAGCAATTTAAGAAAAGAAAAAAAAAAGGCATGGTCCCAACTGCAAAAGCTTATACTTAGAAACTAGAAGTTACTTGTCATTTGGACTGAAAAACTTATCGGTCTTACCTTCTCAAAGATAGCTCCTTCCTCTGCTACCCATAGTTGTCTTGGATTTCACCCCAATGATGACTGCTATGCCCATATCTGATTACTCCTCCCTGGAATATGCTAGAGCATATTATTCTTTGCAAATTTCTCCTTTCACACTGTTTTTCTCAGTTATGTTTTATCCTTCTTTACGTTGGAATGAAACCCTTGTTTCTGTGTAGACCTGAAATTTCACTGCTGGAGAAACAGGACTGTATTTCACTCTTCACTGTTTCCTGTGAGTTCAAATACAGACATGTAAACTCTCCAGTTCTCCTGCCCTGCAGTGCTTGGAAATCATCTTTGCTTAACAAAAACAACAACAACAAAATCCCACCATTATTCAGCTAGAGTTCCCATTAGGCAGTCTTAAAGTTTGGGTGGGAATTAAATAAGACCTTTCCTTAACTTTCTCTCTACTCATTACTCCATTTCTGATTAATTGCCTCAGGAGAGAGACAATGTTGAAAAAAAAAAAAAAAGCAGAGAGAGTGGTGAAAAATGCAAAAAAAAAAAAATTCAGCTTTAAGAATTCAAGTTTTTGTTTTTATAAGAGCCCGCATTCTTGTATTTCAAATTCTAAATCTTAAAGGTGTCTGGGTATATATTTTGTACTTTCAATGGTAGACAGGAAAGAATGGATTGTGATCCAGGATACTCTACCTGGTTTTATCTAGGTAAAGACTCCCTGAGCTAAAAGAAAGAGGAGAAAAACAGCAGACATGTAAAAAGGGACATGTTGATGGTTTATTACGAAGGGACAATGGCATGTCTTCTCTCAAAGCTCCATCTCCAAGCCCAGTTCAGCAAGAAAGCAACAGAAGAGTCTTTATATGCTTTGGGAAAGGACTAAAACAGTGGCGAGATTGCTGGCAGATTCAATCACCCTTGAGCGTGGAAGGAAAAAACTGAAGACCAGATGGGTTCACTAACATCTCAGTGGGAGCCAGAGTGCCTCCCACCTGCCATGTGCCTTGTAAGCTCAATGAAAATTAGACAGAAACCTAGGGGATTATGCAGGCAATGAATGGACTTTGCTAAAGTTTTTACCAACTCGTAGAAAGGGTGATCAAAATAGAAATGTGCGTACAATGTTAGAATACAGACAGTTGTCTTATTTGCACACCAGAGTTTGTAAACCGGAGATTAATACCTTCACACACATCCTTATTTCTCTGTCCGATATAGCATAGCACACCCACAACAGACTAGCAAAGCCATGTCTTTAAGATGGAACTTGGATGCTCCTGAGAATTCCTTCAGCAAAAGCACCATTAGAAATCACTAGACTATGAGAAGGGTTCCAAATCAGACACCCACACTTAGTCTCCAAAGTATATTTTTACAAAGTCTCTTTGACTTTGAGTCTGACTCACAGAATGACATTCCTGCTTGTCATACTCGTATTTGGGCATCTCTCATTGCAGTCCCCAACTGTCTGTCACTGGCCTTGTGCCCAGCTCCCTACAACTCCCCCCCACCCTCAACTCATTTTGGTATTCTGCCCAAATATACTCTTCTGGCATTTTGCAAGATTTGGCCTCATCCATCTGTTTCTACACTGAAAGCCTGAACCAGCCATGCCACTCTGCACAGCTGAGATAAGACAAAGACTGGATTTGGACAGCTATAAAATTTCTAATCATCAAATGAGAAGGCCAGAAGTCCCACAAATTTACAGTTACTCTGTCCTTTAGAGTCATCAATCAGCTTTATCATCTAATCACTTCTCTCTTCTGCATATGGCTCTCCTTCCTCTTAGGTTGCAAGATCTCTCTCCCACCAACAGCTATCATAGCATGGTCCTATTAGGGAAGACACATGGATCTGGTGGCTGAGCATGAAGGTAGAGGATCTCCTAGAGACAGACACAGTGAAAGTGAAAAACAAGTCCACACTCTCTTCTGCTGTTAACAAACTCGGGATACCTAGCAATGCCTTGTGCCTTACCTTCATGATTTCTTTAATGCCTCTGGATAACAAAAGATGGATACAAAGAGAATATCATCCTTGAACATCTGCTAAGTAGATAACTATAAATAATTCTGCTTAAAATAGGAATAAAAATATGAATTTAGATAAGGTGAAAAACAAAATCTGAGGGACTTTTGAACATTCTTTGATAAAGTTAGATTATTTTTCCAAATGTCCAAATGTCTTAATATGTTTTACAATTTATATACAACTCTTTTAACCCCTAAACTATGCTAATGGGTCATGAATTCATAGTCTTTTCTTCTCTACTAGATACCTATTTTGGGAAAGCATGTTCAGTGATGAACTTGCTGTATTTCAAGGGAAAAAAGGCAAGGAGATCCCTTCCAAATATTTAATGTGGTGTTTCACATATATGTTGTCTCCTAATCCACAAACTGATGTGATAAGGCATATATTAAATCCACTATTTTTCTTTCTTTTTTTTTTTTTTAGACAGAGTCTCACTATGTTGCCCAGGTTGGAGTGCAGTGGCACAATCTTGGCTCACTGCAACCTCCACCTCCCGGGTTCAAGCAATTCTCCTGCCTCAGCCTCCCGAGTAGCTGGGACTACAGGCACCCGCCACCATGCCTGGCTTTTTGTATTTTTAGTAGAGACAGGGTTTCACCATATTGGCCAGGCTGGTCTCAAACTCCTGACCTTGTGATCTGCCCGCCTCGGCCTCTCAGAGCGCTAGGATTACAGGCGTGAGCCACCGCGCCCGGCCAAAATCCACTATTTTTCATGTGGAGAAACTGAGGAAGATGTTCACACAAAAGAACTATGATCCAAATCCATGATGACCTGATGACATAAAATCAAGTGGTCTTTGTTTCTTAACAGCTTTATTGAAGTATACTTAATATGCAATAAAAACTACACATGTTTAACATATACAATTTGATATGTTTGATACATGCAGAGGTCTGTGATATCATCACCACCATCGAGGTAGTAAATATATCCATCACCTCCCAAAGCTTCATTGCATTTCTTTGTATTTGTGTGTGTGTGTGTATACGTACAGCAAGAACCCCTAATATGAGATCTAAACTCTGAACACATTTTTAAATGCACAATACAGCTTTGTTAACTAAAGGCACTAAGTTATACAGAACATCTCTAGAACTTTTTCATTTCATGTAATTGACACTTTATACCCACTGAGCAACAAATTTCCCCTTTTTCCTACCCTAAATCACCACTCTACTCTGCTTATATTAGTCTATTTTAGATACCTCATGTAAGTGGAATCCTGCAGTTATTGTCCTTCTGTGTCTTATTTCACTTAGCATAATATCCTGCAGGTTCATCCACATTGTCACAAATGGTAGGATTTTCTTCTTTTGTATGACGGAATGATATCCAACAGCATGCATATACCACAGTTTCATTGTTCTTCTTTTTATGCTATACCTTTTATCCTATCCACACCTAAAAGACACAGTGACTACGGGAACATTTGAGTTGTTCCCTAAACTTCCCATTAAGAAAAAGTCATGAGTAATTCACATCTTACCTGTATGCTGGCATCACAAAAAAAAACTGAGTCTGAGCTGCTCAGAGATTCTAAATAATCATTGTCATTTGAGCCTGGGGTGTTAAGAAAGTTGGTAACTTGGGAAGAAAAGACTCTGCCCCTTCCTGAATTCTGAGATGAAGAAGGCCCAATAAATAAGAACAAACTTTTCAAAAATACACAATTGCCCCTCAAGGAGAATTATTCAAAATTGAGATCATCTTAAGTCTTTTACTTCTCTGTGTCTTCATGGTGCTATTCAACCACCAGGGACTACGTATCTGACAAAGACATGGTGGCTGAGCTCAGAGTAGCCTAGACCTGTCCAGGGTCAGTGAGAGGCACTGGCCAACAAACACAAAAGCAAATACTTCAGTTCAGTCTTTGCCCTTTTATAAAACTGGAAATGCCCTGATGTCTAAACCCCATAGCCAGGCAGTGTTTCTACCATAGAATAGCACGCTGGAGGAAAGAAACTGAACAGGGAGGGATGAATCCATTCCAGGGAGTCAAGCAGATATTTCAGAGTTTCTGAAATGGCATAGGGGAGTGGATGGGATTTATTTCAAAGTAAGGAGGATGGCAAAGGTAAAGTGGACATAGAAGAGAGATGGTGGTGAAGAGTCCTTCGTGACTATTAGAAAAGTGCTGAAGTTTGCTCCTTGGTAACTTACAGTTCACTTTCCTGGCAGCTCAAAGAGGGAGATATAAATGTACCTAAACATATTGGTAAGGGTTACTGTTCACTTTTCTCCAGTATACTCAACTTTAAAGTTGTACTAATCCAGTCATTGTTCCTGTCTTTCATGTGCTCTTTCCTAACATGCACTTCTTAAAAGGTGCAGTTGAATTGAGAGGGTGGGAAAAGGGGATGAAGCCCCAGAGTACGAACCCTGGGCTGTGGGCACACCTACTCACATAATGCTCATGCTTCTGCAGGGGGTCCCTTCTTCTGCCAAGTCTTAGGGACCTATCGCCCCTGACAGAGCACCATCAGAGAAAAGGAGATCCTCTGAATCCCTCAGCAGATCACTGAATGTCCTTTCTTAGAAAACTTTCAGACAGATACCCTCCTGTTTTGCCAGAAGAAACAGAAAAGAATATTCTGTAAAGCTGAGAAAGCCATCAGCTTCATCAGGGTCGACTCTCGGGTATATGTGATGCTGGTTGTGGGAGACTCTGTTGTTGTCCCCACTGTATCCTATGAGCACTCACTATTCTCATGACCTCCATGTCTTCTTCTTAGAAGCCCTTGGGATTCTGCTGAGGGCTTTCTGCAGCCACAAGAGCAGGCTTGGTCTTCTCCCTTGGCAGGTGGAAAGTACCTGAAAGTTATGTCCCCCTAGGAGCAGGCTCCAACCAATGAGAGGGAGATGGTAGATAAATAGCCCAATGGCCTGCCCCTGTGGGGCAGAGCTCTGAACCACCCTACATACAGTCTTGTATATATATGAGGCTTCCTATATACAAGCACCATCCACCCATGGAGGTGACATAACCTTTCACACACACTGTACTGTCTTCCATTTATTCATACCCCACTCCTTATTGTTGTTTCCTGCACCACTTCACAAATAAATGGCATGCACTTAAGTCCTTTTGTGAGCATCTGTGTTTGGGAACAAAACCTAAGACATCAGGAGTTGGCACGAATGTGAATAACAAACTTTTAAAGCTACTCCCCCACCAATCTACACCTTTATAGATTCAACAGTTCAAAAAGATTGTTACAAGATTCTGGGTAAAAGTATTAAAGAAAGGTGGAATTATTTTATATGCCATATATGGGTAGATGAAGAGGCTAACCTTTGCACTTCTCTCAATTACTAATTTCAGAACTTCGTGGCTGGATTCTCTTCTTACCTTGGGTCAGCATCCAGTAGTAACCTTGCTGTTCTTGACCCTAGCTGCCCTTTGTGGCTTCACATCTGTGAGCAAGAGCTGAATCTGATCGTTTCTGGCTTGATGGAAAGTGTGTGGGTAGGGAGGACCAGAGATGTTCCTGAGTGACTGCACAAAGCTAGGTGGTTCTAGAGATAGTATGGACTAGACTGAGTATTTTTCTTCAAAGCCTTTGAATGCATAGAAGCTAGAGGTCTCTTGAGGAGCATCAAGCCAGGAGGTTGGATAGACCTTCAAAGGGGACAATGATTCATGGAATCACCAGCCAGGTTAATGGAAACAGGCTGATAGTTGAGTGGGAAATGGGTTGAGAAAAATGATTCAGGAGTAAATCTCACAGGTGTTGGTGGCCATCTTTCTAAGTTTCTGTAGGGTAAAAAGGGAGTCTGAGAGCTTTGGAAGCCAAGTAGGACTGGATATTGTTTCTTAAGAACAAACCCAACATGTCCTAGAGACTAAACATTAAGAGCTCCCAAGAGTTCTTGAAAAATTTGTAAACACTCATCTTAATCTTTGCTCAATAAGGGTCACAAAGAAGTAACTTCATGCTGCTTTTGAGTTTCAAGAACTCCTCCTATTCCCTTTTTTGTCCTTGTTTAATGGAATGAAATGTACCAAATGGAGTTAAAAGGAGGAAAAAGGAAATAAGATGCTTGAAAATGCACAAGCTGAATTTAAATAACTGAATACTGACTACAAATGAGTAAAATAACCAAACTCAACATGACTCCAGGTTTCTCATCTGAGACTTCCAAATCCCAGAACAAACTTTAATTAGCACAGGATCAGTATTCCTTTGGGCTTTAGGTAAATCCTGTTCTTTTTCTTTTCTATAATGAGGTATGCAGCAGTTGAATGGCATGACCAAGGACAAGTAGTATGCAAATGTATGTAAATATGCCCCAAATCATGTATAACAGGCCAGAACCCATTATTTAGAAGAATTATCTGAAAATTAATAGTTCTTAACTTTTATGGGGTATGAGCCTTTCTGTTAATGTGATGACACTTCTGTGAAATGTGTCAACATCGGAAGCATTTTTCCACATGCTGGGAGGTTAATGGGCCTTACAAGGCCCATTTCTTGGTCTCTGTTCCATAGATCCCAACTGAAGAACACTGATTCATGATCTGGGTATCACTAAGAGGTCTCTTCATTAAAGATAAGTCCTTTTGGAAGTAAATAGCCACCTTTTGCCTCAGATTGGCAATGAAACCCAATGAACTGGGTCTTGATACAAGAAAAATGTAATTTTAAAAGAGACCTAGCCCACTGAATGAGACTCAACTTCCTCATTCAATAAGGAAGGGCTTTTGTCATACTATCTCAACATTTTAACCTCAAAGAAGCATATAAGGGAAAAGTAATCTTTAGAAAATGATTATTGACAAGATAGACAAATACACAACAGTTAACAGCCCACCGATGGGTCTTCCCATCTTTTAATAAAAATGGCACCAACCACATCTGCTAACAAAGTGTGTTGTCATTTGAGTGTAGTAGTCCCTTAGTAAATATCTGCCTAGAAAATAGATGCTCTCTGCTTGTACCACCTTATCATGATAATGCAGCAGTTCCACTATTCCTACTTAGGAGTTAATAAATTGTCCAATTCTGACAGGTAAAAGCCTGGCAACGGGTTGCCATAAAGTCAAAATCCATAACATCAGTAGGTAGGCAGAGGCATATATTAGAAATAAACATTTAGAAAATCAAATCCAGTAGCCACATGGTTGGTATTTTTTTTCCCAAAAGCATGAAAACATTTTTTCTATTTGAAAATGTCTCTGTTAATTATAAAAACACAAAATCCCACACTGAATTAGAGGCCGAATATGAGAAAACGTACTGAACCAAATATCTCCCAAAGTCACTGATGGAAATAAATGGGTCCAAATGAACTAATACTAAATAAGAGTTTTCCATTTATTTCTCCTTGATTACAACGTGGAATTAGCAATGTTGGAAAAAAGACTAAACAGACATGTTTACCCTGATGGCATTTCCTTAACGATGAACTGCTTCTAGAAACTAATGAGCTTTCATAGCAAACTGCTGAGTATGTCTAGATTTTAGGGTTAAAAGCCCATCTTACAGTAAATTACTCTAGACTCTAATTTGGCAAGAGGAAGTGATTTGTAGTTCAAGTGGGGATTTGGTGCCAAGCTCCTAATTTGGGCTGTATACAATATTTCAAGACCAACTTTCATTAGAATCAATTTACAAATGAATTATGTGTAAGCAACTGAACTGTACAACAAAAAATAACATGTATTGGACTTCTATTTGATCGCTATTTAACTTCACCCTCTTATAAACATCATGGTGGACAGCTCAGTACTTTTGAATATCCTGAAGACATTTTGGGGGGATATATAATTGATTTCTCCTGTATCTTCATGTTTATCTGTCATTCTCTGAGAGAAATTGTTGGGTTTAAACAGTCCCAAGAGGTACAAAATTTAGTGTTTAAACAAGAACACTGGTGGTAGACTGCCCAGGTTGGAATCCTACCAAGTCCTAAATAACTCTGCTTCTTGGGCACCTTTCTGGGCCTCAGTTTCTTTATTATCTGCCAAGTGAGAATCAAACCTGTGCTCATCTCCAAGGGTTACTGTTAGTATTAAATAAGACAATCCATTTAAGCACTCAACACAGAACCCAGCACATGCAAACATTCAAGATCCCTTGCTAGGATCTTGCAATCATCTTAATGGAACAAAGACACCAACCCCTAGTCTAGGCGGGACATGTGTTTCTCAGGATACCCTCACTTAGCTCCCCAAACCCAAACAGGCTAGCCTATGGCACTTATTGATGGCAACTACCCAGCTTCTGTGGACATTTGTTCTCGTAACCCCTATCCTACAGTGAGAAAGTGTATTCTAAAAATAGCCCTGAGTAATTAAGATATTACCCAGGCCACATTAAGAAGATAAACTTGTATTTATGGCTCACTCTACTATCATCCCTTCAGCCTCACCTGCCGATTCTCTTAGAAATGATGGTTGGAGAGTAATAACCAGAAGTATAATCACATCATCACATTTCAAGAAACCCTGTGTTGAAAGCAGAACTACAAATTTAAGAAACAGTCTAGGAGAAAAAAGAAAGCTTTCATCTGGTGCATGAATATTTTAGGTAGTGTGGAAAGAGCTCTGAAAGCAGACAGACCTGAGTTCTAATATTAGCTTACTGGGTGTGCAACTCCTTCCAAAATGCTTAACTGCTTTGATGCCCTTGTTTTCCAGATTTGTAAACTGGGGAGGATGATGTCCACTGCAAGGGGTCATTTTTCTGATTAAATGAGATAGTGTTTCAAGAGTAACCTGGTTTTCAGAAGACAGCCAATAAATGCCAGCCTCTTTTCATATCCAGTTCGGACACTGCATCTGCACTTGATTTTACCTTTAGTTTAGTCATCAGACAAAGTTTTCTCACCCCAGAGCAACCTGGGGGAAAAAGTGTCTCATCACTTTGTGATGGCTCAATGACATCTTAAATCTGGATTCATCAAGGTGACAGGAGAGACCACTACACACAAAAGCTTTGAAAGCACAAACCAATAGTAAGGACACGCTGCAAAGGTCTTCTGAGAAGGCTGTGGTATCTTTCTGTCTTATTAGGCATCAGATCTAAAGAAATCCTATTATGGGGGAAAAGTTACACATGTACATGTACACACACACATACACACACACAGCCCTATAGCCATATATGAGCCTTGATAAACCTTATCATTGTTCACTAAATTCGAACCCAAATGACAGACATATCTTGAGTATTGTATAAAATTAGTATATGAGCCTGAATCTAATTTTTTATTCCTTAGGTAAATGAGAATCAGCATGTGTTTGGATGGAGTAGAGGATGTCTCTTTGATTTCTAACTAAGTAGCAGTGTTGACATGGTATGGTGACTATATCTAATTTCTTGAGCTCATTCAGATCACTGTTAGATCAGATAAGTGTCTGAGGCGATGTGATGAGAAGTTTCCTGAGGCCTTGAGGAAGGCAGTGATGAATTAGCAAAGGCTGCACTTGGAAAGGGTAAGGGTCTGGTAACAGCATGAGTCCTTGGGTCCAGGGCTCTGTACTAATGGCTCATGGTGGTGATGATCTTTCTGTGGCTACCATGCTACCTGCTCTGCATTTATTCTTAAACGACCACTGTACTATTGAACCACATACCATATGAGGTTCTAAGAGCTGGGTTCTAACAAATCACACTGGCAAGACACAGTGTACAGCAAACCTTACTCAGCAGCAACTGAAAAGTTCGCCATTCCTTCCCACACTGAAAGAGTGCAGATAGGAAAAACTATTGAACATTATTATAACAACTAGAACCTCATCTCCTCTGGACTGCTCAGCTTTGAGGTCCAAGTTTAGAACAATGAGGAATAACTCTGGACAAGAACATAGTCACAGAAGAATTATATCCGATGTGTACTGTGCCATGCTGGTTTGGCAGAAGAAGAAGTTGATAGGATCCTCCTTCCAATGGGTATTCAGTCTAGTTGTAAGGAGCAAACTTCCCCACATAATCTGAGCAGGGCCAATAGTCTCCTGGTACACACAAGGTCCACAGGGGCAGCCACGGGAAACATTGAAATACATTGTGGTCCTAAGTACAGAGCTGCTGCTCCAAGCTCTCTGAATCTCCCTATCCTAAATCCTTCCTCCGGGATCCCCCACAACTTCCTTATAATTCATCAACTAAAAGGTTAATATTTGTCACAGCAAAGAAGCTCCAAGGACCCTTTTTTGGATGTCCACTAGGGCCACTGTCCATTCTGACTCGGGGAGGCATTAGACATGTGGAATATCACCCTTGGGATCAAGTGTGGAACACCCATAAGCCAAAGTTTCATAAATGATTCTGAAAGTCAAAGGTATGAAATAAAAAGAGAATTCCTGGGAAGACCCAACATGAAAAACTGTGCCCTTTAGGGTGGGCATGGTGGCTCACGCCCATAATCCCAACACTTTGGGAGGCCAAGGTGGGTGGATCACCTGAGGTCAGGAGTTCGAGACCAGCCTCGCCAGCATGGTGAAACCCCATCTCTATGAGGTGGTGGACACCTGTAATCCTAGTTACTCAGGAGGCTGAGACAGGAGAATAGCTTGAACCTGGGAGGTGGAGGCTGCAGTGAGTGGAGATCACACCACTGCACTCTGGCCTGGGAGACAGAGTGAGACTCCATCTCAAACACACACACACACACACACACACACACACACACACATACAACTGCGCCCTTCAGGATGTAAATTCCACAGTGGTGGGAACCAGTCTATCCTCCTTCACGGTTGAAATCACAGCTCCTAGAGTGTGTGGCCCAGAACAGGAGCTCAGTATCTGGTTGTTCAATAAAATAATGAATAATCGGGGCTATTTAGGGGATGTATACTGGGAAGATGTTGAAGGTGGTTCTAAATGGAAGAGGAGAGCAGGGATTGGAAAGACCACTCTAGGTAAGACTCGCTATTTCCCATGTACCCTGTACTCCCTCCATGCATCCATAGGGGTCAGTAGAGACTAGTGGAAAAGAACCAGTTTCTGGCTCGAGTCCTGTTAGAGTTCGCCTAGCTTTGCTGCTTACTGGCTGTATTACCCATGCAGCCTCCTAGAACCTTGGTTTCCTCCTTTATCATAGAGAACTCATCACCTGCCTCTCCAGGAGAGGCACAGGAAACTGACAAGAGCCTGTGAGTGCCAAGAGGGCATGGGACTCATCTGTTTTATCCACTAGTTTGTATCCCAGGCCCAAAAGCATTCTTGAAAAAACATTAGGAGATCAATAAATGTTTGTTGAATGAAAAAAAAATAAAAGAATGAAGGGTGGCCATATTTTCCATTGTGTTAAGCGAATAGGAACAGAGTCTGTGTGTGTGCCCACAATGCCCATAAGAGAAGGAGATACAGGGATTGAGGGCGTTTTTCCAGTCTGGGCCTGGCAGCTCATCAGGACCCAAGACAGAACCTGGCAAATAAGGGTCACTGCACCACCACAGATGCTGTGCTCTTCCTGGTGGACGTCCAGAGCTCAGAGAGGGCCTGGATTAGTTACTGGGTCAATAGGGTGGTTAAGGGTGGAGGGTGTACAGATAAATGCAGGTCTCTGTCCCACTACTTAACCATTGTAGGACCTTGGATGAGGTGTGTAACCTTCTCCTTAAACCTTCGTTTTGTCATCTGTAAAATGGGGATAACACGGTACATAATTCATAGGGTTGATTGATTGAGCATTCAATAAAATAATGGGGCACAGGTGGCAAGGGCACGGTTACAAGCCTTGAAAAATGTTAGTTGTCACTGTTAGAGAAGGATGACAATTTGAGGTTCCCCAAGCCCTCCAGGCGCAGGTTTGATGCATCAGCTGACTGCCTTCTGAACCTCTCACCTTGCTGTGCCTCTCCTTTGTTTAGGTTGCTAGGATGCAGAATGTGGTCTCCGTATTAACTCACAGAGGTGGTCCACTGAGGCTGGGGTTTGCTCAGCACCCTTGATTTCCAGTCCCCTGGGACAATTGTCCATGTCTACTGGAAAATTGTTCACTTCAATGGACGTGAACAATTGTCTGTGACTAGAACGGTCAGACCAGAGCTAAAACTGCCATGCAAACATCTGGATTAGCCAACGCAGAAAGATGGACTCCTTCCCACCCTATCTGGTGAAGGAATGTGTGAGCCAGTTGGAGGTGAGCATGGGAAGCAAACACCAAGAATGAGACTGTGGGAGAAGGAGGAAGCCAGGGCCTGTTTATCTTCAGAATCTCTGGGTACTGGGAGGATGCAGTATAATGGTTTTCCTAGACCAACCCACAGCCCTTTTCTTAAGTCCCAGATCTTGGAAACAAATTGCATTTGTGCCAATGCGGGAGGTAAGAGGGGGTTTATATGTTCTGTGAGAGAGGAATTCAGGCAGAAGAATCAGCTTCCAAGGAACCAAAGTAGGAAAAATTGGTTTCAATTATTCTACAACTTTTGAGATAAATAACACAACAGCTCAAAACAAAAACTATAGTTTTTGAAATATTAAGGCTGAAGGGGTATTACATTTATAGAGTGTTTGGCTAAGGCATGACAATGTAACTATTCAGTTCAGTCAAAGAGAAATTAAGCTTCTGTTTGAGAAAATGAGATTGGATTCAGTTGTTGTCAAATATTTTCTAAATTAACCAAATGTGCTGGGTACTACGTGGGTCAAATGTGAAACCATTAAACCATTCTTTTATGTTGTTTATCAGCTATTCCTAGTAGCTGGTCTCTGAAGGGAAGTATTTGAAATGATTCTCTATTCCACCCCTAGATTTCCCTCTCAAGGGAGAAAAAAAAAAAAAAAAGGACAGAAACCCTTTCTGATGTTTAGATGATTTAAACCTGATTTAAAGTGTTCTCAGGGCCAACAAAGACAATTATTTCGCAGAGCTGGTGAGTTTGTAGGGAAGGTTTGCACTAGGGGTGTTCAATATTTTGGCCTCCCTGGGTCACACTGGAAGAAGAATAGTGTTGGGCAATGTGTAAAATACACCAACACTAATGATAGCTGAAGAACAAAAAAAAAAGAGGAAAGGAAAGGAAAAAAGGAAAGAAAAGGATAAGAAGGGAAAGGGGAAAGGAAAAGAATCACACACACACAAAAAAATCTCAATGTTTTAAGAAAGTTTAAGAATTTGGGTTGGGCCTCACTCAAAGCCGTCCTCCCTCAGCTGCCTGTGGCCCCCGGGGCTGTGGACTGGACAAGCCTGGTTATACCCCAGATCCCTTTCTGCTTTCCTCCAGCAGCGCTGCTCTTCTTGAGGGAGCATCTAGCAGATAATTGCATCCAGGCTATTTCTAACCAGTAAAGGCCCAGCCTTACCTGATCCACTGTCTCACTTACTTAAAGCCACTCCTCCTGCCCAGCCTGTCCCATATTTTTCTAACTGCAAGGGGAAAATTCCGAGGGGCCCATCTCTCTGCTTCAAGTGTTGCTCCTGAGATGCAGCCAACTCTAACCCTTCTAATCTCTCTCTCTCTGAGGGCATTCACCGCATTCAGTTTGGGGAGCACCCTGTTGATTCCAAGCATCTCCGGCAGCACAGTCATCTACATAACAGACAAGAGGAGGGAGGCTGCAGAGAATAAAATAAGTGATACCAGGGTTTGCTCTGTTACTATATTGGGCATAAAAATACTTTCAGGGTTTTGACTGTTAAATGATGCGGCTCAGCAGGGGTTCACCGAGCACAGGGCAGACTGACAAGGAAATAAGAATAATCATTCAGAACTATGGTCTTTGAAACTTGAGGTATGGAACTCAATTGGATAATGAAACACTGGGAACTCCACAGGGTATTTTTTCACCTCTATAAAGAACATTCAATTAAGTGCTTTTTCATTTGGACAGGAGGGGTGGAGCAAATTTTTTTCCTCTTCCTTTTCCACAAAAAGTATCTTCTTGGCTCCTGGCCCAAACTTTTTTTTTTTCCTGCCACTACTGCTTTTTTTTTATTGCCTTTCCCCCTTTTCTGCTCAGATCCACAATGTCTGCACACCTTGCCTTCTCACAGGTTGATGGAAATTCCCCATGCTGCCCTTGGAAATGCTCATTACCAACCGGGCGACACAATGGCTTCACTGGGTGATGCATTGATGCCACTTCCAGAGGCTTCTGGTCCTTCCATTTCATGGGCCACTTGCTTAGCTGCTCCTGAAATGCCTTAGTGCTATGAGGGCTGCATTTAACTTAGCCATCTGTGAATGACTCCATCAGGGGCAGACTCCAATCCAAAGTCAAGTCTGTTTCTGCCTCCCGGCCAGAATGTCATCCCCTCCCAGGTGGGCAAGCAAGAATGATTTCCTCACACAAGAGGCCAACGCTGTCTTCCCTCCAAGCCCATGGGTGCCTTGGGGAGAGTGCCAGGCACTGCAGGTGGACTTTCTTACAAATCAATTAGGGCTTGGCACTTTTTAGTCTGAAATGATGTCACACAGCCTTGGGTGCAGTAGATATTGGGCAAGGATTTCCAAATTAATGGTCATTCAACTAGCAGAGGTATATGTTTCTTTTTTTTTTTTTTTTTTTTTGGAGTGTGACAAGATAAGAGGAAAACAAGAAATAGATAAAGGGCTTCTGAGTATAGAGCCATGAATCTAATTCAGTTCAATTCACCCTGATTAAAGGTCCACCCGCCACCAGTCTTTGTCCTCAGAGCTGGGGATGCAGTGGCATATGAGACTTGGTTTCTATCTAGGGGCCTTATAGTCTAGAGGGGCAACTAAACCTGGGGCTGATGACTTGAAGATAACTTAAAAATGGTCTTCAGGGAGTCCAGAATCCCTAGCATTGTACTGAATTGTGTATATAGGGCTTGTACACATGCAGATACATATTTCTGGGTAATGAATTGATTTTTTTAATCAGAAACTAAGAGGGATATACAACCCCTGACACACACACAAAAATACCAACTAGAAGGCTAGTGTCTTTTTTACCTTGTATTTCCCAAGCAAGCAAGAATGTGTGTTAAATGACTGAATTAGTAAGCGACGATTTCCATACTGG
The DNA here is from genome assembly GCA_963573385.1 of Cacajao melanocephalus. Taxonomy (NCBI): domain Eukaryota; kingdom Metazoa; phylum Chordata; class Mammalia; order Primates; family Pitheciidae; genus Cacajao; species Cacajao melanocephalus. Next base: position 88,955 of record CAUYLG010073290.1, read on the forward strand.
GAAGGACAGACAGATCAGCCCACAAGCAGAAATCCTGGGATGCCAGGACAGCAAGGTGGTAGAATCATCCCTTGTCTGAAATTGTGAGTATTTAAAGTCAAGGAACTGGGGATGGTTCAGAGTTGAATGATTTATGTTAAGAAAGGTGCCGTATTCTATGGGCTAGAAGCCAGCCACAGATCCTTCCCACACTCAAAAGGAAGGGACTGCAGTGAATGCCAAAAACCATGGGAGCCTTTGTGTCCTCACCCAAATCTCATCTTGAATTGTAATCCCCACGGTCCTTATGTGTCAAGGTAGAGATCAGGTAGAGGTAACTGAATCATGGGGGCGGTTTTCTCCGTGCTGTTCTCATGGTAGTGAGTGAGTTCTCACGAGATCTGATGGTTTTATAAGAGGCTCCTCCCTCTTCCCTCAGCACTCTCCTTCCTGCTGCCTGGTAAAGAATCATGGCTGCCTTCTGCAATGATTGTAAGTTTCCCAAGGCCTTCCCAGCCATGCTGAACTGAGTCAATTAAACCTCTTTCCTTTATAAATTACCTAGTCTCCAGTATTTCCTTATAGCAACGTGACAATGGACTAATACACCACCCTACTATGGGAGGCAGGCTATGCTTTGTTCTCACTTGAGCAGATAATTTTTTTTGTATGTCTATTAATATGCCATGAAGCCCTATTTGAGAAACGTTTATCTAAAGTCTTCAGTATAGACATTCTATAAGGTATACATATGTGTGTCTGTGCATGTAGATGTAAAATAATTCTAAGCTCCACAGATCAGCAGCCCCCTAGTGCTCCAGGAATATCTAGATAAGAAGCAGCCTTTCCTGTCACAGTAAGCAGAAGCTAAAGCAGAAATTTTCCCCATAGGCAGAGATAGGGGCTATTCTGAGAAAGAAGATGTCAAGACTGGAGAACACCTACTAATTGCCTCATCACCCTGATTCTTCCTCCCCAGGAACGTGCCCACAATGCCTGTCCAGCGATGAGATGCTCTGTGGACAGGCTGGTCAGCAACAGATCCTGGCACTGGGACCTGAGACATGAAGGCTCTCAAAATCTGAACACAGGACCTAGGAACTCTTGGAACAAGAAGAAATTATTCAGACCTGTGGGCTTTGCACTTCTTGAAAAGAGCAACACAGCCCTATTTATTAAGTAAACAATTGCTTGAAACTCCCTTGATTAAAACAAAACATAAAAGTGGCTGCTCTTGTAGAAACAGGGGTGTCCTGCCCACTGGACCTCCCAGTTGTTTCCATCTTTGTGCAACCCAGAATGGCCTCTGAAAATATTTCTCTTGCTCAGCTCCTTCATTACAAAATTGGAAAACAACTGAATCCCTGAAAGGTAAACTGTCCTTTCAAAGCCACATCACTAAGTCCAGGTGGTTGTTCTTGTCATCTCCTTGATGTGATTCAGAGTAATCATCAAAGGTGAGCTGTTTCCTGAACAGCACACATCGGCCTCTTTACATCTCTCAGAAGACCCTCCCTTCATGAGTTCACAATTACTGTTTTTAACTCCCAGTTTAAGGAATCAGACTGAAGTGGTTCTTTGTGCAATTAACCTGAGGATGTCACTTTTTGTGACGTCTCTAATTTCTGTGATTAACCCAACCACATAGAGACTGAATGACCAAAAAATGCCCTTCACCTTCTCTAGGCTACCTTAAGGGTAGGGTGGGGGGATGGTGTGAAATTCCAAGACAAATGAAAAAATGTGAAATATAGTCTCATCCACTGGAAAATAGCCCAAGTTCCTTATCTTTATGGATATAACAAGAAACAGTCAAAGCAACCTCCTTTGGAACCCAGAGGTGAGTCCACAAAGGAAACACATAACTGACTAACAGCCTAGTAGGGGATGCTGCCTCAAAGCTCATCTCTACCTGTGCCCAAGCCCTGCTCAGGTTCTTTTTAATATCTTCCTACAAAAGTTGATCCAAAGGCTTAATGAACCAAAAGGCATTAAGAGTCATGCATGTGAATTATGCCACCGATTCCTGCTTCTTTAATTGGATGCAAATAACATCACCTGGGCTTCACATCACAGGATCTCTCCAGCTCTTTGTCATGCGGCACTCTAATGCACCTTTTTCCAAAGAGCCTGGCAGGAGAGGAAGACATTAACTGTGAGATCTGCTGGCTTCTGCCAAATTCACAAACGCTGGCAGTTAGGCCTATAGATAGAACGAGGGGTAATTTCATGCAAATGCTCTGTGCTATTCCCTGAGCTCCAAGATTAGAGTTGTCAGAAAATGTAAGTATTCCTCTGGTTAATAACACAAAGAACTAATTCAGTCTGATTCCCTAAGCTGGGAGTTACAGACCAGCAATGGTGAATTCATGGAGGGAGGGTCTTCTGAGAGTGATGCGGGGAAAATGCACAGCGTGTGCTGAGCCCATGATACCTGATGAGAGTCATGTGAGCCACATCAGGAAAGTCGTCCAGCATGGCTCTTGAGGCTCAACCATCTCCTGAGCACCTGCTGGAGGTACCGGCAGATGTAATGCACAGTAATGAGCCTATGCAGCTGCATGGAGAACCATCCCAGGTCAAGCCGAGGCTCAGGATTTGAGAAGAACGTATAAAACGCATGTGCAGAGGACCATCGTCGCTTTGTTGTTGTTGTTTTTTTTTTTTTTTCCTCTCTCTCTAGGAATTAGACGCTTTGGTTCCTAGATGCATTCCTACTAGTTTCTTGGACACACATTTCTTAGTGTTTATGTGGCAAATTATATTTAGTTATAGTCTCCAGAGAGCACTGACTTATTATTCAAACAGGGCACTTCTTGAAGATGATTTTAAATCACATGAATGGTGTATAGCCATGGAATGCTTCAGGATGGAAGGGAGGACACAGATAAGACCTTTCTGCTACTTACTGTATCCTGGGTACAGCACAGGGATTGTGAGTCAGGCTTTGGATTTTCAGATTTTAATTATCAGACTATCCTGAAAGGTGTATGATGGCTTTTCAGATAAAACACACACATACACACACATACACACACACACACACACCCTCCCTTCACCTCCCTCCATACAGTCTGTGGAATACACCTTGATTTGCAACTTTTCTAAAAGAAAAAATAAAACAAAATTGTTATTAAAATCAAGAGCATGATTAATTAGCCTGATTTGGGATTGGGTCCAGCCTTTTCCCACTGGTCATGAGACCCTGTGAAAGCCCCTTAACCTTTCTGAGCAAAGTATCTCTCATCTGTCTATTGAGGACAATGATAGTTCTACTTCATAGGCTAATTTTGATGGTTGAGATGATGCATATGTCTAGCATACAGTAAATGCTCAATAAATAGTACTCAGTATTTTTCATGGATTTATATGATTAAAGCCCCCTAATGCAACATGTTTTCGCATATAGTAAGTACTCAGAATTTCTCTATTATTATCTGGTATGAGTCCACCCATATCAGCCTTCTGCGATGGAAATTTCTTCCAAATAATGAAATGAGTCAAATGGGACAAGTTTTCTGTTTACCCCCCAGGACATATGTTCTGCAGTTTGAGATATTGTTTGTTTTCTTGGGGAAGGTTGTTTGTTTTTTGACAGTGTAATACAAACCAGTAGATTGGCCACACTCAGCTATATACATGGACACAGTGAAGAAGTCAAATCAATTATTTAAAAAGTTTAGAGCATCTGCTCCCAGAAGAATTCCACCTACAGATATTCATCTTGCCTAGCCTGAGACCAGCCCCAACGGAAAACAGTCTTTCATAAGACCATGGATTCATTTTGTCTGATGAGATAAAAGAGTATTTTATAAGTGGATTATGTTTTATTTTATGAGGCTATCCATTTCAAATAAGTAGGGCCATGACTCACTGGACATTTTGAATCCTCAGATGGTTCATACTCCTGTTAATCTAGACGTGTTCAAAGCCATGCACAAGTAGAGGATGCTTCCTTGCTGAGTATTCAAGACCCTTGTCCAACTACCCTTCTAAACAACTATTTTCTGATTTGGAGGAGCAAAGTAAGCCCTCTGGCTTAGACATTTTTGGAAGCGACTTTACACGTGTTCAGTGGGATAGTGTCCATTTTGTCCCATAAATTATCCTGAAATATCTATGATGGTTTTAAGATTAAATAAAAAAAACAAACAATACCCTAGTCCCTCTAGCCCCTTCCATGCAGTTACTGGAATATGCTTTGATTCCTAAGTTTTCTAAAAGAAAGGAAAGAAATTGTACTCAATTAGGAATCCATAGGTGGTTTTACTGATTGTCAAATTTCTAGAATAGAATGCAAGATTACAGACAGACAAATCTTGAGCCAGACGGTATATGTTATTAAAATCAAGAGCATGATTAATTAGTCATTTACTTGGAGTGATTTATCTTGTACCTCTCTCCACCGGCGTTAGAACTGCCTGCTGCGGACATCAGGTGCGCTGTTCTATTATGCATACTAATCAAAGTCCACAGAAGTGCAGATTGAGGGTGAATTTGAGCTCCACTGAACATCCATTTTAAAGAGCTGCATTTTATTAAATAGACCTGAAGTCAAGAAGGCCATAAAACTGCAGAGGAAAAGGATGAACCAGTTACAGCTTAGTTGTCTCTCTTTCAAATGAGTCAAGTGCCAAGCCTGCATACCTGGGACTCACTCGTAGGCAGCCTTTCCGACCCATGTCTAAATAAGAGTCTCATGTCTTCCCTTCCTATTTCAGCAATCCATCTTACATCTCTCCATTTCAACTGCCAGCCCCAAACATGAGGCCGCATCTCTCTCCTGAAAGACTGCAAGACCCTCCCCCTTCAGACTTCATTAAGCAAAGCAGATTTTTGACATGCACAGCTGGTCATGATACAGTCTTTCTTATACCCACGAGCAGCTCCCCATTGCTGCTGAGGAGTAGCCCCAAGCCTCTGATGAGTCCGGGAGGATGACTTCCGTCTCAGCCCGGAGAAGCTCTCCTGTCTCATTTCAGGTCTATCTCCAGCCTCTTCAATGTGCATCAGCCTCACTGCCCTTTGGGGAGAGGGGTCTAAAATGCTTAAAACTCTTTTCTGCCTAAGGACTTTTCAGTTGCTGGTCCCTCTTCCCAAAATGTTGCCCTGCTGTGCCTCTGCCTGGTTAAGTCTGTTTCTCTTTCTTGTCACCAGTTTGAGTGTCACCTCTTCCCAGAAACTTCCTCTACTTTCTCGTCACCTCACCCTAGAGATAGTTACCAGCTCTCATGGTATCCTGAAGTTTTCCCTTTGGCCCTTATCCAAATTGTAATTAATTAATTTTATAATGTACTATTAATACTTCTTCCCTCCCTAGGTTCTAAGCATGTGTGGGCAAGGATGATGGGTATTCTGTGAACAGATGTATCCTCAGTTCCTAGGACAATGTAGGGTACACAGTAGGCCCTCGATAAATGACAAGGATGAACCCTGAAAGCAGGGTATAGGGGAGAGCATTGGCTATCCCTTCTTCCTGGGCACACACAACTGGACCACATTTCCTTCTTGCCTTTGCTGGTAGGTGTGATCTTTTGACCAAGTGATGAGGATGATGTCTGCCACTTTCAGGCACAGTCCATAAGAGACTCTCTCACACGCTGCTCTGTAGTACTTCTGTATTCTGGCTGACTGGGATGTCAACGGCAGGGTCACCCATCAGCCTGAGTTTCTGAGCAACTTCATAGAAGAAATGCCCAGATTTGAACTGCTGCCCTAGAGCGGTTGGGTCAGCAGGATAGAAATGTCTGTTCTGTTAAACCACTGAAATTTGGGAGTGGATTTTTTTACTGCAACTTAGCCCATCTGAACTAATACATTCATATTCAAAACAAGCATTGGACATGAATGAGAAAGGATAATTGCTCATCCACTCACACCTCCAGGAGCATGTAGAGCCTATGGAGGCAGAAGAAAAAACCAAATTGAATTTCTGACAACATAAAGTATTGTGAAGAGATTAGTATTTTTTTCTTTTTCTATTTATCTCCATTTCTTTATTCCCTCCACCAGCTCCATCTCCAAATCTCCAATAATTATGCAGAGAGCCTGATTACTAGTATTCCCTTGTCAGAAGCCTGCCACTGCCTCTGTTCTTTCTCTGTTCTTACAAACTGCCCTAGTAATTCTACATCAAGTCCTTGGTGCGGAGGAGCCCTCGCATAGGAGGGGAGGACATCCCAAAGCAATAAATTTGTAGCTGAGAAGTCCTCTCACTGAAATTAGAATCTCATTGAGCAAGCAATTCCATTTAGTTCAGTGCAGAGCTTACTTTGGCCCCAAGATAGTTCAGGGAGGAAAAAAAATCACTGGACAGATTTTTCAAAGGAGTAAAAAGTTTTTCTCTGCAAACTCAGGGCTACTCTCACTAATCTCAGGACTGGGACCCCACTTCATGGAGCCTACCTGTGTCTTTGCAGCCCAATCTCTTTAACTGAAGCAGAGTGGAAGGCAGGCTCATGCAGCTCTGCAAGCTTCTGCTGAACAAGTTAATCTAGCTGAGTTAACGATGATGCAGCCACTTCTACCGCCACAGAAAGGCTGATCAGTTGGTTGGTTGGAGCTTTGTGGCCAGGGAGCCCTCCCCTCCCTGCTAGCCTTGTGTGGGTTGTGGAAGCCTCTGCATTTATTGGGAGCACCTGCTCACGGAGCTTTGTGGCCTTTGGCCCTAAAGGGGAGGAGCTGAGCAGGTTCTGGCTCGGAGTATGGAATGCCTATGCTCCTGAAAGCCCGTTTCTTCCACAGGAAATGTCCTTTGGTGCCAACCCTGCAATAGCAGAATGGAACATTTTCTCACATTGAGCCACACCTGTTGTCAACAAGCATTTGCTGCCAATCTCTTTAAACTCCATGGGAGAAGGAGACGGTGTGGGTCCCAGGATTGTTTGGCAATGCTGGGTTCACAGCACCTGGGTAGAGCTCCACAAAGTCTATGTTCTTGTTTGGGAAGTGGAGTTGCCCATAGTAACAGCTGCTGCATTTCAATAGAGACCTGGAAGCCTCTGGGAAAGTCATAAAGACCTCGCCCAGGCCCCTGTGCAGAGCTTAGCCGGGAACTTGGAGCAGAAAGGCAGCCTGCTCCTGTCAGGATTCCTGCAGTTTCACCAGCAGCAGGAGCAAGGCAGACAGAAGGCTGGATTCCAGCATGTGCTTGGTCGTGGAGCTGCTTTTGTGATTGGTATTTTGGTCTTGGTCAAAGATGCGAGAATCATAGTTAAGAGTCTGTGTCAGCTAAATTCAAGTTTTCATTTTGATCTGTCTCCTAAGGTGTATTTATCTACCTGTCATTCACATGTTCATGCATCCATTTGTTTACTCTTTTCTCCTTCCATTCAAAACTAGAGGCCCACCCTGAATCCCAGTTTTTGTCATTGGCTTTCTGAGGCCCTACTTCAGCTCCCTTCACCTGCCTGGTGCCCTGATAACACCCCCATATGTTCTGCTCCCTGGTAGATGCCCCCTCATATATATGGTGTGTGTGTGTGCATGTGTTTGTGTGTGTGTATTTGGTAGAAATACATATATTTGGTAGAAACACACACACACATATACATATATATATACACACACATATATATGTACATATATATATGTGTGTGTATATACATATGTGTGTATATATATATGTACATGTGTGTATACATATGTATATTGTCTGCTCCCTGGTAGAAGCCCCCATATATATATATGGTAGAAATACATATTTCTACCAAACAACAAATGGGCTCTTCAGGAGGAACTTTGAGTCTGAATACTCATCCACCACTTAATTTCCTGCTGTCATGTTCCTCACCCCTGGCTGGTTACTCCCACATTTGCCACATAGGGCATTGGGGTTCACCTATGTGCATCCTTCTTGGAATCCTTCAGACACAGTAAACCATTCCTTCTTTAGAGTTCCCAACAGCAACATGGCATAGTCCTCTGTAGCTGCACTGAGCATGCTGTTGTATAATTTTTGGTTTACATATACTCCTGTACTAGATCCTTAGCTCTTTAAGGACAGAACTGTGACTTACGTGTCTCTTGATTACCAATGCTTAGAGTTTTGCCAACTGATTTTTGCTTAAGGATGAGTGGTGATGTGGATGGATATAAGGCTATCTTGATGGATGAGAGGGGAGGTGAGTGGGTGGATATGTGAAAGGTTGAATAGATGGATGGACTGATAGGTAGATGAATAGCTGAATGGATGGGCAGATGGATAGATTAATAGGTAGACTGGTGAATAAGTTGGTAGGTAGGTGGATGGATGGATGGATGGATGGATGGATGGATGGATGATAGATAAATGGGTGGGTGGATAGGTGAATAGATGGGTGAGTGGGTGGATGGATGGGTAGATAGATGTATAGATGTGTGGGTAGCTAGACAAATGAATGGAGAATGACCTTGGCCATCAAGGTGCCAATGTACACAACAAAAAAGCTTATTTCCATTAAGAGAATGTTCAACTATGAAGCCCTTGAATAAGGTCACAAAACCTGAACCACCACAAGCAAAAGAGTAGTCAGGACCCTTGTGGCCTGCCTTTCCCTAAAGCTGGAGGAATATAGAGAATGCTGTACTTTTAAGCTACAGGCCAATCAGTATAATGTTTCCCTGTGGCAACCAAACAGCATTCCCCAGCAATAATCAAATCTCTATTTCATTGTCTTTTTAAAAAAAATTTCCTGCATATTAAAACTGTCACTTTTATTCTTCAGAAATGATACCTCAAATGAACCTATAGGCAAACCTCAGAAGCTACGCTTAAAAAAAAATCAACGCCTAGGGAAATAAGGAAGTCAAGCCTAGATCCCCTGCCTTTCAGGCAACCTCACAAAACAGTGTCTCCAGACAGCAGAAGGAGGCACCTCCCCCAAATCTGACCCTGTTTCAAAGTCACAGTGCTTTCCTCACTCCAGTCCATGGTTAGTCAGAAAATAAGAGAAAGTACAGTACTCAGCTACTGTCAAATGTAGAATGAAACATAACCCTTGTTTTTGTGTATTGGGTTATTACAGTTTTTATTACAACTACTGTGCTATAGATGTCTTTTCATCCTCCAAGATAACAATAGAACAATGAACCAGTGTGAAAGAAAAAAGCTGTCAGTGTGGGTAAAGTCACTCTGTTATTTTTTATTAAAATCAGCTCATCATGCCAATTGTTATTTTAGTAAGTTGTTTCTAATGTAAGTTTATTAAACCATGAATCTTCCCTTTAGCTAAACTAATGACCACTGTTAGGTATGCTACCCTATTTTAAATGATCAAAATATTAAATGGGATAAGATGAAAATTATAGATAGTGATAATTACAAAATGTCAGCATTACCTGGAATCAATTTACTAATATGTCAACTTGGGTGCCGAGAAGAGTCAGTTGAAAATGTGCAGAAGGCACGTTGCATGGGCTGCTGTCATGTATCCTTTGGGGACAGTCAGAACTGAACATTAATATCCCTTGGCAGTCATTTCTACCCTGTTTGCTGCACCCTTTATCAGAGAGCAAGGGAAAGATTGGCAAGGACAGGAAACTCTTCCACATCCTTGAATCCCAGGTTCTTGAACTGTTGTAGGGGGAGTGGAGACAGAGCTTTCAAGTAAACCAGTTTTGTTGTAACCACTTGTGGGTCTACACATGTGGGATTATTTTTCTTAAATATATAGTCCTGACCTTTCCCCACCCCCGATTCCTACAAGTGAGAAGGGAGCAGGCATCTCTGTAATGAGACTATTGCAGACACCATTGCTTGATTTAAGTCTCAGATTTCAGCTGTGCTTGTTTTGTTTTGTGAAATCACTGTGTACCTGAAATCATGGGCAAAATGGATTTGCTGCTGGCACAGAAGGGCAGAGTCTGCATCCTCTTAAGTGTACCTGTCAAGGAAAGACGCAGGAACATGATACACATCTGCATATGTATTTGACTTCTCAGAGGACTGATCAGTTCTCAGGGCTTGTCAGAGTTTCCTCTGTGACGAAACACTACGACAGCCATGACCTTCCACCTTTCCCTCTACTTCAGTCGTCTCCCTTGACTTCCAAAATCTTTCTACCACTATCTCCTACAAAGATATGCAAAAGTATATCCACACAGCACTCAAACAGACACACTCATGCTCTACATTTCTTTGTTGAAACTACTCCAACATCTGCTTCTGCTGGAACAGAGTGCCCAGACAAACTATTTCAGTAGAGCCGTTGGTCACAGGTAGATTACTAGGTTTGTTGAAATACTTCTTCTGAGTTTTCCTGGCATTCTCTTCTGGACCCTCTCCTTTGCCTTCTCCAGCTCTGCCCCTTGGAGCCACTGACCATCCCTCTTGGTTCACTCCCAACCCTCTCTTTTGCACAGTTGAGTTCAGATTTCTCTTGTCCCAAGAGAACAGGAGTGTTTTCCACAGCACATCAGGGAATTGCTGTGTCAGCAGCCTGATTTAATGTTGACCCTCGGACCTGCACAGAAATTCTGAGAGTAGCCTCTGGTCTTTCTGGTTGGATTCTTCTGCGAAGCAGCAAAGTGCACTGGTAGAGCCCACAGATTCTGAAGCTGGACTGCCTACTATTTGTGTGATCTTGAATATGTCCTTCAGCTTCCCCATACCTCAGTTTTCTCATCTAGAAAATGGGAAAAACAGTACTTATCTCCTAAGGAGTAACTCTTTTCAAGTGCTTAGAAGGATATCTAGCATATAGTAACTGCTACTTACATATTTATTACATTTAAAAAACAGTTCCAAGTGGATTCATTACTCAAGCTTTACCCTTATCCCTCTCACTCTAACTTGACATTTCTAGGTTATCTTTTGTTTCTGCTCTGAGGTCCAGCCCTTTTCTTTGCTTTCTGGGATCTCAGTCTGTCCATCTGAGATGGATTTAATATATACACAGCAACCTCCAGGGCTAATTCATGATCATTTCCTTTCCTCAGACCAATGCTTGTATTTAAAATTATCACAAATTAAAGACCAAGGATACTTCAGTTCCTAAGACTCAGCTAATATAAGCATTTGAAATCCACCATGGAATTAAGGAAGGAGGTGGTAGTCTTTGCCATGTTTTGTCTGTAAATGATTAAACAGGGGTTCCTATGGCCTTGTGTACTTTAAAGCTGTCATTCATAATGAGGGCACTAGATAGGTCTGAATTCAAATCTGCTAGTTTTAGGAAGGAAATGCATAGAATAATAATCAGTGAAGAAGGAGATGTCTTCCTGTCAGCCATATCTAATAAATACTGTGTAGTGAGAATACAGAAGGCAATTTTTTTATGTGATTCCAAAGGCCATTCCCAAAGAGAAGCTACAACAAGGTCTTAGGCAAAGTTTGCATCATCAATGAGTTTAAAACCTTCTATTCCAGAGAGACTACTTCAAAGGTCAACACTTACTTGTATAGAAAGTACACAGCAGCCATGTGGAAATGCCCCCACCATCCAAAACTCTGTAATAAAATTAGATTCCACATCATGGGTCAAAGCAGGTGGATGCAACGTTATTTGAAAGAGAGTGAATATTTCTAAACCAGCACAACTTGATGAACAGCCTCAGTTTTTCAAGCTGGAATGTGCTTACCATAGAAAGAGAGGTAGCAGAGCATGCCTGAATATTCAAGACAAAACAGATTTTTCTGGAGAGACAATTCTACCCAGTAAAAGAAATGTGACACATCATTTTGCCTTAAAATAATCATGGTTCTTATAGTAGGCAGTGTCTGGCTCCCCATGAACCCTCCATCCTCATGTGCATGTCCTTGTGTAATCCCCTCCCATTGAATGTGGGGTGGACTTAATGAGTGGCTTCTAAAGCACTGAAGACAGCAAAAGTGGGAGGGCATCTCTTCTATGACTGTTATCAAAAACTGTGGCTTCTGTTGTGTTGGCACTCTGGCTTTCTGTTTATTCCCACTTATTTGCTCTGATGAAGCAAGCTGTCCTGTTGTAAGCTGTCCTCTGGAGATGTCCGGAAGGCAAGGAATTAAGGAGTTCTTCCACCCAATAGTCAGCAAGGAAGCAAAGCCCTCAGTCCAGCAGCCCGAAAAAGCAGCATCCTGCCAACAATCCCATGAATGAGCTCAAAAGCCAACTCATGCCCAGTCAAGCCTTAGGAGGACTGCTGCCTCAGTTGACACCTTGATTTTAGCTTTGATTATAGCCCAAAGGCCCAGCTAAGCTGTACCCATATTCTTGCTGCACAGAAATTGTGGAATAATAAAGATGATTTTAAGCCACTACGTTTTGGAGTGATTTGTTATGCAACCATAGATTACTAATACAGATATATTATGGACCACAGTATAGAATTGTCTCGAAAGATGAGCCCTATTGCATCTACTGGATTTTTCAGCTCAGGCCCACCCAAGAGCACAACCCTTGGAGGCACCATTCGCAAAGAACACAATGTGGAGTTATGAAAAATTAAAGCCCTGTGACAATAATCACACTAAATCCCAAGTCCCAAAGGGAACTGGGTTTTGGTTTTCTACAGTATATTCACTATCTGACTCACATCAAGTCTCACCTTCTTGATCCGCAGTTCATCATCTATAAAGCAGCTATAAGAGTCTTAACATTTGGGCATGGAGGCTCATGCCTTTAATACTAGCTTTTTGGAAAATGGAGGCGAAAGGATTACTTGAAGCCAGGAGTTGGAGACCACTCTGGATAACACAGTGAAACCCTATCACTATGAAAAAACAAAAATTAAACTTAGCCAGGTGTGGTAGTATATGTCTGTAGTCCTAGCTACTTGGGAGGCTGAGGCAGGAGGATCACTTGAACTCAGGAGTTCAAGGCTACAGCAAACTATGATTGCATCACATCATTGCACTTCAGCCTGATGTTCTGGGAAACGTAAATTAGATGTCTCTGAAAAGCACAGTATCTGGCATGTAGCAGGAACTGACTGTGAGCTTGATGACTCTGAATGTCTGGCTTCCACCAGAATTTCCAGGGCTTTGGTTCTGTGCAAGATGCTGGGACATCTAGTTCTCTGTCTTCACCCCAGGTTGAAGTGGAACCTCCCATCTCTTTCTGGTGAGAGAAGAGAGGGTTGACGCCACCTCAAATCAGTTCTGCTTTTCCAAGGTGGTTTCCCCATTAATTACTAGGTGTTTAATCTAGAGAGAAAACTGAACCCATAGTCAACGCATGTAGGTGCAATGAAAACAGGAAATAGAACATGGATTTAACTTCCTCATTCAGTTAAAACCAGCACTCCCTAAAACAAATAGTGACAGCACTGAGATTCTTATTTGAAAAGAAGGTTCATATTTGCAGGTTGTCTGCACATTATAATACTTGCCAGTCCAGTTGGTCCCTTTGTGTCCCATTTACTACAGTCATAACTACAGATTCAGAAACTCCCACTAAGCATGGATGATTATTAAAAATAATAAAGCACTCCAGCTTACTAAGCACCAACTCTGCGCTGGGCATTTTTGCATGCAGGCCTTGTTGTTCTCACAAAAACATATGGCATAGATAGGAAAAGATTATTTGTCTCTCTCTTTTCTTTCTTTTTTCCTTTCTTTTGCATTTTCTTTTTCTCTCTTCCACTCCCTCTTTTCTTTTCTTTTCCTTTCTTTCCCCTCCCTCCTCTCCCCTCACTTCCCTCCTCTCCCCTCCCTTCCCTCCCTCAATCCCTCATTCCCTCCCTTCCTTCGACAGTCTCGCTCTTTGCCCAGGCTGGAGTGCAGTGGCAGGATCACAACTCAGTGCAACCTCTGTCTCCTGGGTTCAAGTGATTCTCATGCCTCAGCCACTCAAGTAGCTAGTATTATAGGCATGCACCACCACACTCGGCAAATTTTCCTATTTTAGGAGAGAGAGTGTTTCACTACATTGGCCAGACTGGTTTGGAACTCCTGGCCTCAAGTAATCTGCTGACCTCAGCTTTCCAAAGTGCTGGGATTCCAGGTTTGAGCCACTGCATGCAGCCTGATATTTGCCTTTTTTTATTGCCTCCATCCATTCATGAAAAAAGAGCCATCAGTATGCATCTTAAGCAGAGTAGAGTTTAGGATTGGGACAAAGGACATTTCCTCTCACCATGCACCCAGGCAAATTAATATTTTTGCAAGTGTCTACATTGTGCCTGGCCCTGTGTTGGCAGCTTTACCCAGCTGATCTCAGGGAGTCTGTAATGGTATTAGTTAAGATCACTGATCGAGAAGACAAAATGGCTGGGTCTCACTTTTTGCTCCACCACTTAGCAGTTAGATGAGCCTGGGTATATTATTTAACCTCTCTGAGGCTTAGTTTCCTCCGCTATAACGTGGGGGATAATAACGTACCTTTCCCAAAGGATTGACATAGAGATAAATGAGCAAACAGGTTTTAAACACTTAGGTCATCTTTCCAAGGTGTCAATCAATGTTAGTGATTTAATCCTTGATACAGCCTACGGGATGAGTGTGATTCCACAGCATTTTACATATGAGAAAAGTAAAGGTCGCAGAAGGTAAATTACTTCCTCAAGCTCATATATACAGCTGGTAAGTGCTATCACTGGACTTGACATCCACACATGACTATTCAAAGCCATGGTTACTTTACTGTATTACGAGGCTCCGCTGACTTTCTAGTAGATCATGATTATCGTGACCCCATTTTGACCATTTTCTCAGCGGCATATACTGTCCTAAGAGCTTCACATGCATTTATCTATTCGCCCCATCACAACTATATGTAGTAGGTCCAACGGTCGTCCTCATTTCACAGATAAGACAACTGAGGTGTAGACAGGTGCTCACAGTCGCAAGTCAGTGGTACAGACATCTCCTGTTCACCATACCCTATTCTACTCTCCTTCCAGCATGTGGGAGGACTACAATCTCTAGGGCCGCTAGGTAGAGTTCTGCAACCCATTCTTGCTCCTGGGCTGTAGGTAGAACTAATCTATTTTATTTCCAAGTTAAAGCATTTAACCATCAAGATTGTCCAGCACTTTTTTTTCCTAGCTTCAGCTATCGGAAGAGCTCATTTGGTAACAGAGGAGCCATAGGAGGGGACAGCCCACCATGCTGACCTGCCACCTGTGGGAACACACCCTGACCAGAGGGCTTCTCATGAAGGAGAACGAAACCCCCTCACAGGCTCTGAGATCTGTGACTGTTGATGAAGGCAGCATCGCCTCACCTATCCTGGCTGATTCAGTGAGCACAAAGCATTTCCAGAATTCAAACCCTAGAAAATGAGAACCATAACTTTAACACAGGGTGATGGTAAGAATTAAATTATGTCAGATAAACTCTATATGAAAGGACATAGCACAGAGATGAGCACAAAGAAAATGTACAATAAATGCTTGTTGAATGAAAGGATTCTTTTTCTGAAGGTCAAGAATGAAACCTCCTGAAGAACACATACTGATGGACCCTGACACTAGGCAGTGTTCCTCCGTGTCATGTGTATTTCTGTGGGCTTCATACATACAGACTCACTTATTTCTCACAATAACCTGTGAGATAGCTGCTGTAAGTATCCATGATTTACAGATGGGGAAACCAAGCCATATAGAAATGAAAAGAAAAACACTGAAGTCATATAAATGCAAATGGAAGAGCTGGGTCTCCAACCCAGGCAGCATGACATCAGAGCCTGTATTCTTTTTTATTCTCTTTTTCTTTTTAAAGACAGAATCTCACTCTGCCACCAGGCTGGAGTGCAGTGGTGTGATCTTGGCTCACCGTAACCTCCACCTCCCGGGTTCAAGTGATTCTCCTGCCTCAGCCTTCTAAGTAGCTGGGATTATAGGCGCCTGCCACCATACCCAGCTAATTTTTGTATTTTTAGTAGAGATGGGGTTTTAGCATGTTGGCCAGGATGGTCTCCATCTCCTGCCCTCAGGATCCACCCACCTCAGCTTCCTGAAGTGCTGGGATTACAGGTGTGAGCCACCACGCCCGGCCTAAGAGCCTATATTCTTAACCACTATGATGTAGCCTCTCCACTGACAATGAATTAGGCAAGGCAAGCACTTTAAAAAAAAAAAAAAACAGAACTCCAATGATGAGTAATTAGGTATAAAGAAGAACAATATTCACAGATAAATTAAGAAAAAGAAAAAAAATGCAATGTTAGGAACATAAGGAGAGATTTATTTTCAATTTGCTTCAGGCCAGGTACTGCATAATGGTAAGTGGACACACATACATACCAGCGTAGACACAGAGGAAAATATAAACTGAATTGGAGATTGGCAACACTTGAAAATTAGCTTCAGACTGTTACAGGATAAAACACAGGATAAAAGTACCTGAAATACAAAGCTGAAACCTACCTAATGTCCACGGGAAACTTCCAGACCTACCACCACTATGTCAAAGCGACAAGTTCATCTATTATTTCCTCCTGCAGGACTGTTTCTGTCAAAAGATCCCTGGGGGCCTGGAAGGGGAGCAGGGCAGGGGTGGCAGCCTTCCACTTCCAGATCCTTCATCTGTCCTTGCTGCTGGCCGCTGCATCAATCCAGGGATGGGCAAGGCAGAGAAAGAAAGGAAGAACTTTCACAAAGCAGTGGCTCCCATGGCAAAGGAAACCACAAAGGAGAAGAGGGACATTTATCTCTCTCACCACAAAAGAACTCACACAGCCTGACTGCTAATGATTCTGCTGGCTCAGCCCATGTCCCAGTTTGTTCTGCCTTTCTCAGCTTGTTTTGGGCCAGCCTGGAGTTGATTCGGAGAGATGAAAGGAGTGTATCCAGACCTCCATCCCTTGATGAGACTTGAGTTCTATCCTTTCCAGAGGCTCAGCTACTGATTCTGGGATTTTGTGACCTCTCTTTTTTTTCCTAACAACCAGATGGTTAAGCCTATAACCACGTAAAGTTAGGGTACTCCCAGGTCATCCTGATGGCCACTGAAGCAACCTATGCCATTCCACCATGTGGACGCAGCCCATAGGAAGTGGGACCAGGGAGGTGTTCCGTCTTACTTAGTCTTTGCCTTTGGAGTCAGATTGAATGGGCTCAGAGCTCAGCTCTCCCACTATGATGACAGACATATTACTGTACTTCTCAAAATCTCAATTTTATCATCTGTAGAGGAAGGATGACAAAGATGATAATGATAATCAGAGTGATGACGATGATGATGATGATGATGATGAAATCTACTTCCTAGGGCTCCTATGAGGATTAGCCGAAGTAGAGCATCTAGCTCAGTTCCTGGCAGTGCAAGTATTCAACAGCTCAGTTAGCTATTATGATCTCAGTTATTTCTAGGTTTTGTCTGCCTACCACTTCTCATACCCAGGCCACCTTAGATTGAGAGACCCTGCTCTGAAATCCAGCAGATTCCCCTCCCTCTCACCAGTTCCCTTTCTCTTGGACATCTCTGCCTAGCCTGTGTGGGCAGGGGCAGGCTTCCCGCTCCATTGCAGCTGGGATAGATGAGTGCTGCAGCAGATACTATCCCTGCCCATCCACATCCCCTAGGTTCTCTTTGCCTTTTTAATGGACTCCCAGTGTGCTTCCATTCCCAAAGGCCAGCAGCTGCAGTAGTATGCAGGTAAATATTTAATAAACATCTCTGGATGGAGGGAATGGAGCCCTAATTTGTAATGTTGGCCAATTTCCATTAGTAGATACTCTCATCATGGCTGATTTCAAGCTATCAATGTGCGGTCAACCAGATTGCAAAATTCCTAACGATTTAACACCCAGCTCTAACAAGCCATCACTAACCGACACCAGCACATCAAGGGCATCTGTGTCTCTTACTGAAAGTCTACAGCCAGGCTGCTGGATCTGCTTTGTCTGTACTCATGAAGTACAGAAGCATCTGGTAACTCATGCCCCTACCTGCCCGTTATCTCAGCAGCCTTAACCTTAAGTGTTAACTTAAAGACTTGTGGGTCCAGAGGTGTAAATATTCAAGTTGCCTTGCCTCAAAAGGGCCAGCACTGAAGTGCAAATCACACCATGTCCAGTCTCCCTGGAAGATGAGGCCAAAGCTACCTCAATGGGACTTGCTTGAGACCACACCCTTGCTCAGTCTCCTCTCTTGCCAAACTTAGTTCCCACTTCCCTATAAATATTGCCTAGGAACCTTTCGAATACATCACTTTCACACAAATTCTCATCCCAGGCCCTTCTTCTGGGGAACCAAACTTAAGGCAGCACTTAAGAGTTTGCATTCTAAAGCTGGACAGACCGGAGCTCAAATCTTTATTCTGATACAAGCTGGTGGACTAGGGAAAGTTACTGACATTCTCTGACCTTCCATTTTGCCACGTCCTTTGCTCCGCTGTCTCCACCTTCTGGAAAGAGGAGCCATTGACTGCACAGGTGTGGTGAAGCGAGCACTCATATGATGCTGATGGCAGAATAAATTAACCACCCTTTACAAATGCTATCAAGCAACCTCCACCTAGACCCTTACAAACACCAGTCATATTGGGTCCAATGGTACCAATTTTATACATCCTTTCAAAGCAAAGAATCCCAAACTTGGAAAGTTTATATACAAAGATAACCAGTTTAGCCCAGTGCATTGTATATAACTGACACATAATACATTTCAATTAATTAATAAGTCAACATATTATTTATCATTGTAAAAAGCTGGAAAACACCTTGATTTCAGTGAATAAACACAAAGTAAGAGCTAAATATTCTGGGGTTGACTTGTGGTAAAAAAGTTAAAAATATTGTTAAAAAATATGTAAAAACTATAAAACATGAAAGGGTTTATGAAGTATAGTAAAACAAGTTTTAATTTATGCTTAAGTCACAACTTAATTTTTAAAAAATATACACATTGAACATTGGAAATATTGGGCCAGGCATGGTGGCTCATGCCCGTAATCCTAGCACTTTGGGAAGGTGAGGAAGGCAGATTGCCTGAGCTCGGGAGTTTGAGACCAGCCTGGGCAACACAGTGAAACCTCATCTCTACTAAAATAGAAAAACTTAGCCCGGCATGGTGGCATGCGCCTTTAGTCCCAGCTACTCTGGAGGCTAAGGCAGGAGAATTGCTTGAACCCAGGAGGCAGAGGTTGCAGTGAGCCGAGACAGCACCACTGCACTCCAGCCTGGACAACAGAGCAAGACTCCGTCTCAAAAAAAAATTGGAAATATTGAAAATAAATGTGCCACAATAAGATAATATTCAACTAAAATATGTATGTCTAAAGCAGAACAAAATTATGTAGTAATTGAAAACTGACTGCTTAAAAATCAAGAAATGATATTGTCTATGGAATATCAATATAACTCAAAGCATAATGATTGAATATGTAATTATATAGATTAAACTTACAATGAATTTTAAGCAGGATAGCGAATATATGATTTTTGATGAGTTGAACTATAACAAACTAAAGCACCAACTTCAAAAAGTATGCATAAAGGGAAAAGACTAAATAGCCAAAGTAAACTGTTAAGAACGATTATACTTGGACTACGAACTTTGAGTGATTTTCTTCCTTTTCCTTTTTTATGTTCCAAATTTTCTCTAATTAAGGAGAATTACTTTTATAATAAACAGAATTTTGATTGGTTGGGTAACAACAGTGCAATGTGCACAAAAACACATGCACACACAGATGAAATAATAAACAAAGCAAGGAAGAACAACTATTCAAACACTATTCTCTAATACTTTCTAAATTTGTTTTCTAATAAAGCCAAATCACAGTCATGTTCGGTGGCAGTTGCCAGCTCGAGCTAACTAAATAATCTGACTCAAAGGATAACTTCCCAAGCAGTAGACAGTAGTGCTTCGCTGACATCCCACTCTGGCAAAATTAGGTGGGTATAGCAGCTGGGTGGTACAGTACGCAATTCAAGAACAAAGAAATCTAGAACTCTATGCTTATTGAAAATCCAATTCAGTTATCTTTGTCTGTGCAGTGTGCACCATGCATTCATGGGCTTGCAAAATCTCATCCTTGAAATCAAATTTCCTCTCTAACTTATGCTGTCACATTGCATAGGTTTAAGTCCATCGTTTCCAATTGAATTTTGCTTTTTAATTGCAATGCATTCAGGTAAATGTGTTCTTGCTGATGCATTAGAAAAGCCAGGTCAATGGAAACACATTGATTCACCACCTGATGGGTACATGTCCTTCTGTAAATAATTTGTCATTTGCAAGCATAAAGGAAAATCTAGGGCATCATGGAATTGCCTCTCCTCTCTTCCTCCGTCAACTCCTATCATAAGCATTCATCCTGGGTAATATTCATTCACTTATACATAGGGTGGCATCAGGAAACATAAATGTCAATGGCCACTAATATCCTCTTCAATGTTGCCATTCTTCAGAATTGGAGATTCAACTTGGCCTCCATAAAAAGGCAGGTATCAGCCTTTATTTCTTCTCCCCTGATGCTGAGGGCATGATGCCTTTTTAATACCCCATTTTCTAACACAGGAGGATACAGTATATAAAACCTACCATCTGGCTCTTTCTTTTTCTGATGAAGCAATTTACATTTTCTTAGTATAATTAGTATTGCACTGTGACTTGTCAATATTCCTCCACCATGGCATCAAATAACAGTTTAAGTATACCTGCAACTTTGATGATTTATTTGTTGCAGCACGCTTTCAAGCACTAGTGAGGGATAATTACCAGGGAGATTATTACATGGTGTTGGGTTAATTAAATATGATAAAGCCATTTGCCTGTGACATGATGGGTCTGGTTCGATCTGAATGATATAAAATGGTTAGACTCATCGAAGGCAACATGATGACCTCACAGATTGTAACTAACCAAAATAGAATGCTGCTAATGATGTGTCAGATTTTGATATTCTATCTCAATCTTGCTGGCTGTCTTTTAATCAGAGAGATGCCATTACAATGATTATTCTTGAACATTTGGGCCCAGCCCTCACGAGAAAGCAAGAGATCTACTAACTAACTTGAAGTGTTTGCAAAATACAAACTATTAAACGTGCGAAAGGGAGCCTGTTGACACAGAACTGCATTTGATCTTCTTTGCTAGGCTGATCAGAATAAGTCTTAACTGAGGATGGTCTGCTGGATTAGAGAGTGAAGAAATAATGAGGTAGAGATGGATGTTCAGTGTTTGCTCAACAATATCCCTCATCCAGTGGAAATGTTGCTGAGCTGTAAACAGACCTAACCACTAGGCTGGATGGTCTCGAAGCCCAACTCTCCTAACCTGCACCAAAGATTTTGAGATAGGGATGAAGTTTTTTATTTTAATTCCCGAGCAGCAAGAACAGAGATCGAGACTATCCCATGTTTTTGAAGATATAAAAAGCACCTTATACCATAAGGATTAATGGCTGGAAGCTAGGGTGCTGTGGTGGTAAAATGGCAATAAAAAGAACACAGTCCTTATTGCCTAACCTCCATTTCCTTGGCAAGGCCAAGTTGACAGACACAAATTCTCCAAATGCTGTAGTGGCTGAAATGGTCAATTCAGTCAAGTCTGCAACAAGCCCAGTCCTAAAATATCAATGAAACTAATTGCTAGAATGATTGGCCAGGTGAGAGGCATTATTTGCAACCAGCAAATATCTATCAGGGCCTCGCATAATCAGGCCACTGCAGGGAACAAAATAAACAAACACCTTATAAAACTTTACTCCTGCCAGTAGTTAGACACCAGCTTACAAGTTAGTTGAGAAAATGAGGCATATGTTGCATAATTGTGTAGCATTCCCTCCAGCCACAAGGAGCATCACTCTGGTGAATTCATGTTTAGGCTTTTTCCACATGAGAGCAACTACTCCTGAGAGTTTCCTTCCCTTCTTCACCTCCTCCCTCTTGAACCTTTAGCCTCAACCCAAGTTACATCCATGACTCCGGGATGGTTCCCTTGGCTCTTTCCCCATCACTCCTCACTCTTTTTTTTCTCTCTGGGGTCTTGCAATCGCCACTCTAGATCCACCCCTTTCAGCTCTCAGGGTGAAGAGTACCTTTGTTACCTGGAAAGCAAAGCAAGCGCATGGACCCTCTGGGCCAGTCCCCCCACCTTACTCTCCCTTAGTCTGTGACCAGGAGCTGATCACTGATAACAACATCAACAGTTAATAGGATGGCAATCCAGTGTCCAAAGGAGAGAGAGCGAAGGCAGAAACCCAAGGGAATGGATGCAGGCTTGGAAAAGTCTGGGATTGGTGCTGATCCCCAGAGGAAGGGCAGAATATGAACAGACAGAGACCAAGGAATGATGGGAAGAAAGAACGTAAGCAAAGGCACTATGCTGGGAAAGTGAAAGTGGGAGGGACAAGGAGCACACAGTGTGCTTGGCACAGGGAATTTAAATCTGGCGTCAGGGTGAGTTAGACTTCTATAAACAGAAAAGCATTTGTTTTTACAGACTCAGAAAGCACACTGGTGCAACTACGTGGAAGGATCCTGTAAACATCATGCTGAGTGGAGGAAGCTTTACATAAAAGAGTATATGCTGCATGATGCTATTTATACCAAGTTCCAGAGCAGATAAAACCAATCCAAGATAGAAAACAATCAGAGTAACGGTTACTTTTGTGGTGGTAGGAATCAGAATTGACTGGGAAGAGGCTTGAGGGAAATTTCTGGAGTAATTCTGCATTTTGGCAATGCTTTGGGTTGCATAGGTGTGTGTATCTGTTAAAACTCAGAGAACATAAACTTAAGATTTGTGCATTTCACTGTGTGTAAATTTTACATCAAAAGAGAAAAAATATGTAAGCAAATATTGAACTCTATGGAATAATATGCATGCTGAAGTATTTAGAGGGAAAGCATGTCTCCAATTTATCTCGAAATGTGTCCAATCGAAAACACGAGACAGATTAGTGGATGGATGGGAGAGGCACAGAAGGAAAGAGAGGTGATAAAGCGAGTGGATTAAATGGTAATGGTAGAATCTAGGTGGTGGGTACATGGGGGCTCACTGAAAAATTCAAATTTTCTGTAAGTTTTAAAAATTTTATAATAAAATCTTATTTAAAAATATTGTATGTTGGGTACAAATAGGTCTTCAATATAAGGTCAATATTATATATTATATTTTGTGTTACATAGTCAAAGGACATCTCATATTTTGTGCTGAGGAATGCTGAGAAGAAAGCAATTGGGGGGAATTTAATCAGATTTATTTATTAGAATAATATACAGGAATTTATTCGATAATAATATATGGTAAAAACAAAAACAATGAGAGCTATTATTATTACGATAGGGTGGCCACTGTCTCTGTGTTAAGCATTAGGCACTATCTCATTTAGTCCTTACAAGAGCCTCAGAAGAGGGATAATGAAGCTCAGTAGATTGACTGCTTTGTCCCAAGCTAATCAGGCAGAAGGGTGTACTGGCAGAATCAGGATTTAAGCCCAGGTCCGACCAATCCAGAATCCATGTGGCACCTTTGCACTTTATCAGAATACTCTACATTTATGCTTGTCAAGGCAGCGTATTCCCCAGTCTCAAATCACTCCCCTGTTTTCTCCAGTGTTAAGGCGAGAGTTTCAATCCTTCAGAAACAGTTTGGACCTAGTGTTAAATATATCAGCTTTGGATTTACGGGGTTTGCAAATTATTCTCAGTGCATCTTGACCTAAATTCCACACATTTTCCTTGACTTAAAAAAGAAGTTACATAGACTCATGTCACATAAGACTTTTTCGCAGAAGGCTAAAGAAGACACAAGCCTTACTTTTCATGGTGGGCTTTTAGAAACCAAAGTCAGGTGGTGAGGGAAATATTTTGGCAGCAGCCAGCTCTTGGGGCACCTCCGTTCTTAAGTTCGGTAATAAGAAACCTCTCCAGACTATACATAGTTGCTGTAGACTTTTTATGAAGTTGGACTTTGGGGTAGCACAGATGTGCATTCTGAACTCATGTAACTATGAGAGGTGATTTTATGAGAAGTGATTTAACTCCTGTGAGAATCTGTCTTCTCGTATAATGGGGATAATTCCATGTAATTCTCAAGTCATTACAAGAAGAGACCAACGTTGGAGAACTCACGGGCCTGGCCCTGTGTAGAAGCTCAATGAAATTTTATTTCCTTCCCACTCTCTTCCATGGGTCACAGGAAGAAATGACACTCAGAGAGTCAGAGCGTGAAATACTCTTCAGAGGTATGTTTAACACCAAAAATTAGCAATTATGCCTCCCTTAGAATGCTTTTCCATTGAGAAGCTCATAGTATAAAAAATTATACACTTACGAAGGCAATTATTCTCTTTCATGTCACATGGTTTTCTCATAATAAATACCCATTCACAATGTAGATACCCCATTGATAACGGCATCATCAGTACCAGCCCGGGGAAGGCTCACAGGGTGGTCGGCAGGGAGCTGTCGGCAGGTTTTCAGTGAGAAACAATGCAGTCTGTGATTTTGACAGTTAAAATACAAGGAGTAGGGAATCAATTTCCATTTAAGACTTTTAGAGCTGGGCACTCAATGGAAACTTGTTGAATTGAGCTAAAGATGAGGGGGCTTTGCACCAGATGAATAATAGCAATATCTTTACAAGAAAACCCTTAATGTTCTACAAGGGCTTATAATCTTGGTAATTGGCGCTTCAAGAGGTGTTTAGCTGACAGAATTCTGAAATTCACTGTGAATCAAAGAACCCAAATACTCATCTCTTTAAAAAGTGGAAGAATAAACAATATTGAGTTTGGTCTGATGCATCCATAAACTAGGTGGAGGTAAGGGGCTTCTATTAAAAAATAAAAGAATGATTTAAGAATGAATGGAAGGAGTGTACTTTGGGAGGCTGAGGCGGGCAGATCACCTGAGGTCAGGAGTTTGACACTAGCCTGGGCAACATGGTGAAACCCTGTCTCTACTGAAAATACAAAAAACCAGCCAGGCATGATGGAGCACATCTATAGTTCCAGCTAGTTGGGAGGCTGAGGCAGGAGAATTGCTTGAACCCAGGAGGCAGAGGTTGCAGTGAGCCAAGACTGCACCACAACACTCCAGCCTAGGCAATAAGAGTGAAACTCTGTCAAAAAAAAAAAAAAAAAGAAAGAAAGAAAGAAAAGAAAAGAATAAAAAAAGGAATGAATGAAGATGAAGGGATTCTGTGACTGTGGTTCCACATCACAGATAAAGGGACACAACCAGCAAACAAAATTACCTCCCCAATTTGTGTCTTTCATTCATTATTCAACACACATTTATCTGTGTCCTTCATTATTACGCAACACATATTTATTGAGCACCTACTATGTGCCAGGCATCATTCTTTCACTATGTTCTCAAATGCATCAGGAGAATAAATGGACACAAATTATACCTTATACTTTTTAATCCCACTAAGGCTATGTATTAGATCTCAAAATGCCTGCTCCGCTCTCGCATGTGTCTGCTTCACTCCCACTACCAGGTTAAACCCCTTCCCTCTTCTGAGCATAGATTTGAGACTTCCCCTTCCATTTCTAGTTTTATTTCACTGAGAGCTGGAGGAATCCTCAGAGGGTAGAGAAGAAAGAGAACCTAAGTGGATAAATCAAAATCCTTTCTAGTAGTTAAGGGGCAAGACCATGGCCTTGGGAACCAAACAATCAGCTGCTGAATTCAGTTTCTTTTTTTTTTCTTTTGAAAGTTTTTAAACTACCTGATGAGGGATAATGAATTCAGTTTCTAGATTCCCCCATCTCTGAGCTGCAGGACAATGCAAAAGCTGCAGTCATGCTTAGTCTGTATACTTGTCTGTAAATAAGGAATATGTATTTTAACAACAGTAACAATAATAATAATACAAATACAAATAACACCTACTTTGTAGCTTCTGGTGAAAATAACACTTGAAAAGGAACAAGCCAGTTCTATGGTCTGGGCAGTAATAAAAGTTTGATGCACAAGCACATCCTCAAACAAGCAAAATTTGGAATGCGAGATGCAACCAGTCCTTGTCACTCTACCCTTTTCCTTTTAAAATCCAGGGTGGCCAGGTACAGTGGCTCACACCTATAATCCCAGCACTTTGGGAGGCCAAGGCAGGCAGATTGCTTGAGCCCAGGAGTTCAAGACCAGCTTGGACAACATGGCAAAACCCTATCCACAAAAAATTAGCTGGGTGTGGTGGTGTGCACCTATAGTCCCAGCTACTCGGGAGGCTGAGGTGAGAGGATCACCTGAGCCTGGGCAGTGGAGGATGCAGTGAGCTATGATCACATCACTGCACTCCAGCCTGGGTGATACAGTGAGACTCTGTCTCAAAAAATACATAAGTAATTAAAATTAAAATAAAATACAATCCAGAGGCTCATTATATATCTATTGAAGAGACAGACATCAACTCATGTATTCATTGTTGTTGTTTTCAATAAATATTATTGTCAAATATGTGCAGATACTGTGCATTTTAAGTAAATAATATGTTTGGACTGAAATTGTTGGCCAGTGGCTCTCATCTCAATGTGAACCTTTTTATTTTTTTCTGTCATTCAGCAAATAGTTGTTGAGTATTCACTATGTCACAGGTGGTCTCCCAGGTTAGGGATAAAACAGGGACCAAGATAAGCAGAGAGCCTATACTCACGGAGCGTGCATTCCAGAGGAGGACATGGAATATAAGCAACCTTTAGATTATTTACTATGTCAGGAAATAAGCGCTGTGAAGAAAAAGCAAAACAGGATAAAGAGACAGAGTGACATGAGACAGAAGGAAGGCTGACTTATATAGGGTGAACTGCGTAAAAAGGAAATGTTTAACTAAAGATTCTAATTGAAAGAAAGAACAAGGCTTACAGATATTGGGTGGGGCATGCCAAGCAGAAGAGTGGCATATACAAAGGTCCTGGGGTGGACAGACACCTGGTGGGTTCTGAAGCTGGTGCAGCTGGAGCTCCATATTCATGCGCTTACATAAAATCTGTAAATGCCAAGGTATTGCTGGTTATTTTTTCACACAGCAGCACCAGGAATGTCCTGCTTTGTACTTGCAATCTTAGAGTAGTTCATGTACCTCCCGGAGAGCACAGGAGACAATTATTTTTCCTAAAAAAATCATTAATCCACTTTAATCACTCCACAGTAATGACTATTTATGGAGAGTGTGCCCACCCAAACCACCCTGGCATCCCCAAGTGTGCGAACCCACTGATTAGAAAGACATTTCTACACAGATACAAAGAGAGAACTCTCTCTTTTTCCGACACAGCTGGTCTTTGCTTTTAGCACCTAAGTTTTGCTCAAAGCTTTCCAGGGAACCCCTCCGCGAAGTCCAGCATGCCCACTGTTTGGCCAGGGGATTTTAATGAACAGACATGGAAGCAGTGGCCCAGCCAGAAGCATGATGGTCACCGAGCAGACCAAGATGGGGAGAACTGCGGATCAAAGACGCAAAGCTGAGAGTCTGGCTTCTACTCAGTACAAAGTGAGAGTCATTTTGAATCATTGGAATTACTGACTTAGGGGTTTATTAAATAACATCCTCTCACATATATTTTCTATTAATACTCTGTGGTAGCTCCAGTTAGCTTCAGTGCTTGAGAACTTTGTGCATTAAGAGATAATATTTTAGAAAATCATGGGTCTATTTTGTGCCAAGAAGAAACAAGCTTGAATAATTTTCTTTTCATGAATAGTAGATAACAATTTAGAAATCATCAATTCTAATGGCACAGAACTCTTAAAAATCCTGAGCGTCAGCTGGGCGCAGTGGCTCACAACTGTAATCCCAGCACTCTGGGAGGCTGAGGTGGGCGGATCACAAGGCCAGGGGTTCGAGATCAGCCTGACCAACATGGTAAAACCCCACCTGTACTTAAAAACACAAAAACTAGCCGGGTGTAGTGGCACACACCTGTAATCCCAGCTACTTGGGAGGCTGAGGCAGGAGAATCACTTGAACCCGGAGGCAGAGGTTGCAGTAGCGTGCCACTGCCAGCCACTACAGCCTGGGCGACAGAGCGAGACTCCATCTAAAAAAAAAAAAAAAAAAAAAAAATTCTGAGCGGCACATCATTGTGGGAGCTGAAAGATAACCTTAGCAATCATTACATTCAACCTCTTCATTTCATCTTTGGGAAGAGGGAGTAACACAGGGGAAGTCCAGCATGCAGTTCACTTGGGGAAAAAGAAGGGAATTGCAGCCACTGGTCTAAGGCACTCTCTCCTGCTCAGCTGCTTCCTTTCTAGCCTCTGATTTGTGGTTTCACTTTCCAGCTGCACTTGACACACTCTGTAAAAAATTCAGCAAGACTTTCAGGTGCATAAATTGCCATTTCTCTTTGTCTTTTAGCTTTTGTGCCTTTAGTGCATATCTCACCCGTGAAAACTCAATGTAAACAGAAACCATTTTTCTTATTATCTAAAGTTATTATAGTTTGATATTTTTCCTACTAGGATGCGTGTGTGTGTGTGTGTGTGTGTGTGTGTGTGTAAAATCACAAGTCATGAGAAAAAAATCTTTTAGACATCACTTCAAATTTCACAGCTTTGAATCATTCTCATTTTTACCCCTCAAACATATGTCACATTATCCTCATCACAATGCAACTTGGAAAAACACTAACTTAAATGAATGGAAGTTGTTGAGATATGAAACAAGTGAAAGACATTTTCTGGAACTTTATGTGACTTTTAATGGTATCTAAATTGCAAGCCTACAAACTCCCAGTTAATTGTTGCCTTTCCTTGGCCTTGTTCAGGATATTCATAAGGGAATGCCATGTGGGGAAACCAAGTGATCCCAAGTAATTGAGAAGTAAACTTCTGAGGTGGAAAGAACATGAAAGCTGAGTTGAGACAGTACTGACTGTGAACATCAGAAGTTGGCTGGTAGCCCTTAAATCTGTGACCAAAGGTTCTCATCTGTGGAATGAAAATAAATAATAGTATTTATCCTACAGGTTATGACATGATTTGGATATTTGCCCCTCCAAATTTCATATGTTGAAATGTGCCAGGCACAGTGGCTCACACCTGTAATCCCAGCACTTTGGGAGGCTGAGAAGGGAGGATCACCTGAGGTCAGCAGTTCAAGACCAGCCTGGCCAACATGGTGAAACTCTGTCAAAAATACAAAAAGTAGCCACGCATGGTGTCACATGCCTGTAATGCCAGCTACTCGGGAGGCTGAGACAGGAGAATCGCTTGAACCAGGGAGACAGAGGTTGCAGTAAGCTGGGATCGTGCCACTGCACTCCAGCCTGGGTGGCAGAGTGAGATTCCTCCTCAAAAAAAAATGTGATCCCCAGTGTTGGAGGTGGAGCGTGGTGGGAGGTATTTGGCTTATGGGGATAGATCCTTCCTGAATGGCTTGCGCCCATCCCTGCGATCATGAGTGAGTTCTCCCTCTATTAGTTACTACAAGACCTGATTGTTTAAAAGAGCCCCGGCACTTCCTTCTCTCTCTTTTGCTCTCTCTCTCACCAGGTGATAAGCCTGCTCCCCCTTCACCTTAGACCATGATTGTAAACTGCCTGAGGCCCTCACCAGAAACAGATGCTGGCACATGCCTCTTGCACAGCCTGCAAAACCGTGAGCCAAAAAAAACCTCATTTCTGTAAAAATTACCTAGCCTCAGGTATTCCTTTATAGCAACACAAAATGGACTAATACAGGTTGCTATGAGAGTTACATGGAAATAACATATGTTTCCCTCTTGTACAATTCTTAGTATGCAGTAGAGATACTTAATAAATACTGTATAACTGTCACATTTTTATAAATAGGGTCCAAACTATGAATCATTTAAAGTAAGGCATTGTAATGCCATAATATTAATAAAAGTACAAAATTTTTCCGTTGGGTCTATACTCATAAATTCATAAGATAAACAGTGGTGAAACTTACACTAGATACAAATGACAGTGTATCAAATGACTATGATATGGCCACTTTCTAAGCCCAGTGCTTCTTTCCACCTTCCAGCAAAAAGATAAGAGTTCAACTCTTTCACCTTTTGATAATAGGCTAATTGTATTTTTGCAGGGGTTGTAGTATGTTTCCTCTACCCCCTCAGTAAGTACTCGTGATGAGCTGGGTGCTTATGTCTAACTGGCACAGATGTGCTTATGTGTGGAGAAGCCTTGAAACTGGTGTTCTGGAAAATATTTGTGTTCCAGAAAAACTCTATGCTTAGGAAAATTGTGCAATAATTATCACAAGGATTTGGGGAAAGACAAGGTTGAGCAAAACAGTCCAGATCTTTGCAACTTTGTAATCATGTCATTTATTGCAAATAATAATTATAAACATAATTTTTTAAACTGGCATGTTTGAGAAGACATGATAAATTCTTAATAAATAAAATCTTACAGTAAATGTAAGGCTTTTTTTCTTTAAAAAATGTGGATTGCTGCTTGGTAGAAGGGTTATAAGGCAAGCCTGAGTCTGCTGAATTATGGAAACAGAGGCACAGTCCATCAGGATAGGGGAGAATTACTCAATAAGCACTTCTAAGAGAGAGAATATGGCAAGTGGGTCAAGAGGCAGAACCTATTTTAATTGTATAGTCCATTCTCTATTCTTCTGAGGCGTGCTGCATTCAGCTATGTTAGTATACATTCCTTTAACTGTTGCTTCTTGATAACATAAAATATCAGTTTTCTGCGGGATACTGCATATGGACCAAAGTCATTTTTATGTTATGTTATACATATATATCATATATGTGTATACATATATAGGAGTATTATATTCATGTTATATATATGTTATATATTATATATATAAACTACATATTAATATATATTCTCATATTTAACCAATTACCTATGGGCTTTTTGCCTTATAGGAAGATTCAGTGTAATAGAACAGAGTTTATTTAGATGAAGACCATTTGCACTGGTCCCTGCATTGATAGCTCCTGATCTTCCCTGAAATGGGTATAATATTTTATAGTCTTACTTTGGATGATCCCAAAAGCAAAGCCTGAGGCAAGGATTTTGGGGCAGATAATATATTTGGGAAGAAGCACAAGTGAAAAACTGAAAAATGAGGCAATGAAAGAGATGCACAAATAAAGTTTATATTAACAATCACGTTCCTGCTGTGGACAACTATGACTCAGTCCCATTGGGGATACTATAAGAGGCCATGTGGAACCTGATTCACAATTGTCTCACAGGAAGCCGGGGCATTTATCCACTGACTCTCAACAGCTGGGAAAGACCCCAGGGAGCAAACTTCCCCACATTTACAGGACTGACTTTCTTGCTGCTTAATAAGTCCCCAGTGCTGGGAAATTCCTTAGGCAGAGAAGAAGGATAGAGGCTGCATATAGAGGCTGCAGACTGCCTACCTCAGTTAGGTGAACTTAGGTGGACCAAAGGGCTAGGAGAAAGAGAATCAGGGTAGCTGTCAGGTGTATTTAAGAACAGACCGGCAGAGGCTTCACAGGTTTACACGAGACTGAATCAACTGGGAAAAACTGAAGTGTGCTAACTCAAATGACGGTTACAAACCAGGCTGCCATGCTTAAATTTCAATGATTAATAAATGTTCACTGGGCTAATCATGGCCCCATCCTCTGATAAAATAGAAGCATTCCCGATACCTGTTAAACTCGTAGCCCATTTAGAAGAAAGTGCCTACATTTAAACTCCCTGTCGTTCCTTAAGCATACGTGGCCATGTTCCGAGCCACATGACCTCTCCTCTAGAGGCTGCTGATTGCCTCACAGGGAACATGTGACCTAAGAGCGCCCATCTATAGGCTGTCTGATGCATAGCTCTACCCAATCAGCTTCTCCCTCAGAAACTTGAACTGGTGGAAGTCAGAAGACTGCTCAGCTGGAAGAAGAAACTTACTAAAAGAAATGGGGAAACAAAGCAAACAGTGGGGTATGCACAGTCTCCTGGGCCAAGGTGGTGACACAGAAACTCAATCACTGGAGCTGAGACCTTAACTTTCCCTCTAGTTCCTCAATCAATTTCCCATTACCAGGAGACCTGAGTGTCCAGCTGTTGCAAGTTTTCTGTGATTCTCATCACCTTCACTTCTCAAATTCCTGTTTCTTCAACATAGCTTGTGTCCCTTTTTTCTCATAACTCAAAGAACCAAATTAACATGTGCCAGGTGAGTATTGCCCATCCCTCAGTTTTTTCCAGGTTTTTCCCACTTGGTACAAGGAAAGTGTCTCTTGGAGACTACATACTCAATGCTGGGGGCTTGGCACTCACCGGTCATCAAGAAAGATGAGATTATCTGCAACCATCCTGAAAGGTAAAGCCATTACCTTTGCATTCACACACTTACCAGAGAGATTTCTAGTCCCAAAATGGATTGATAGTGACATTTTAAGAAGCTATGGCATGATTACTGAAGCTTGCATTTCCAAGATGCTATATCAGACAGGCTTCTACCTGATCAATTACCTAAAATTGAGCTTTAAACCAAAAGCTAAGTTGTTCCGGAAGCCCTCTGGGCAGAGAAACTATCTCTTGCAATTAAATGTTGACATAATTCTTTCAGAGCCATAGCTTTGCTTTTGCTCCAAGGCTTCCTCCCAGGCATGTGAGAGCTGCCCAGTTTCCAGGTAAAGCATTCTTTGAAAGCCTGTAAGCTTAAGGCAAGGGTCTTTGGACTTGGGGGTTTTGGCAAGAAGTTCAAATATCAAGAAAATTGTTCAGATGCAAACGAAGGTATTTGTGGTCATTCATTCAAGTACCTTCAAAGTGCCTACATCAAGCCAAACCTGAGCAAGGATCCAGGGACATGGAAAGGTGGTGAAAAGTGGTCTCTGCCTTAGAGGAGTCTGCAGCAAGAGACAGACAGGACAGTAGATGTGATACAATACAGCATGGAGGTACTGTGACCACTGTATGAATTAAGAGTTGTGTGGAAAGTGAGGGCTGGAGGTGAGAGTGACGGAGGAGCGTCAATGCCCCATGGATCCTGATGGGCAAGTAAGAGCTTACCACGCAAAGAAAGAGGAAAATGAAAGGTCAGTCATCCACAAAGATAATATGCCAGCCACTGATATAGATGAGGATGTAGCAAGGGACAAAAGAAGACCCAAATCTGGTCCTTACAAAGCTTATAAGAATAAAGTAATATCAAGTAGTGGAAAGTACTTTAATAATGACAAGGTGATAGTCATGCACTGGTGACAGTCTATCTCTCTGATCATCAATTTTTACTTCTAAGAAATCCTCACAAGAGCATCATCTTCCAAGAATGCTCTCAGGTGCTACTTACATTCAGCTTGGTCCTCCTGATTCTCTGTTTCCACCTCAGGGAAGGAAAAATGCTAACAGGGAAGGAAAAATGCTAATACTAGTTAATACCCTAATTCTCACTGACTTGTTATTGCCTGCTTGACTTGCGGGCAAACCACATAACAAGCATAGCTTCATTTAATGCTCCCACAGTCCCATAACCCTCATTTTGCAGAACAGGAAACCAAGGCTGAAAGAGACTGAGAAACCTGAGCAGGGAACTGCTATACCAACAGCTAGTCACCCTGGGTTGCCAGGTGGGTTAAAGGAGCAGCTTGCACATGAGCAGGACTTAACACACTTACTGGGGTTTGTAGTAAGTGATCCACAAATGGTGGCAGTTATTATTATTATTACTATAGCAGTCCAGACTAACAATTCACAACTTCTTCCCCTATCAGAAGGATATCACTTTTCACTTGACCTTCTCGGGAGCATGAGAGCTTTTCCTCTTTCCCCCAAATTTTTATTCTGTATCTAACTAACAGACTGTACTTTTTTGCTTAGCCAAGAACCTGTTGGTTAGGTAACCCTAGCAACAAATAGAAATATGCAACTTTTACAAGCTACTTCCTCAAAAACCTTTCCATGATAGAATTTACACACTGAACATTTTAAATATTGAACACTAAATGTGTGGATGCGTAGTTAAAATTGAAAATATCACTTGCTTTACTGCCTCCCAGCCCTTACTCAAGTACCTCACTCCACCTAGAACTCTCTGCAACTTCTTTTCTGCTTAAGGCAGAAGTAATCCAACTTAGAAAGTCTAACTGGCCCTTCTCTGAGCTCCAAATATAATTTAAATCACTCTCTTCATGTTTTCTTTATTGTGTTCATGTTCCTGCAACCATTTTGACATGTTGAATACTTAACAATGTACGTACCCAAAACAAATGCCTAAATCCCCAATAAGATCACAGAAGGCACATACCACCTAATGGCCAATCTGGCCACATTGGAGTCTAGTTTAGTTCTTGTTTTGGTTTGGTTCAGTTTTGCTCGTAGAACTTGAAGTCAGTGATTTTATTAATTTTTAATTATCAGTAAATGTCACTTAAAAGAATAAATGAATGAACACACAAAGAATGGACTGAATAAATGAACAGATGATGGACCAGAATGAGAACATGGGAATAAGGAAATGAAGAGGAAGCTACAATGTAAGTTTTAAAACATTTCAGAAAATTGGGGATAGCTCATCAGAAATAACCAATTTGACAAAATATAGTTACAAGAAAAGCTATTATTTGAACAAGATTACCTCCTTAGAGACTTCAGCTTCATCCTTCTGCGTGCTCCCTTTTCTAATCTTCCCAAACACAACTTGCTTAAGCAGTTTACTTTGTTATCCGTTGGTTTTCCCTCAGTACAATCACTGCCATCTAACTAGAGGGTCAGAAAGGAAGATTCAGAAATGCTTTTTAACCATGAGCCATCATTTGGGACAGAACGTACATCTCACTTAAGCCTTACAGTGAGGCTTAAGCAGCAGAGAAAAGGGGAAAGATAGGTTAGGGCTGCAGGTACTGCCTAATTGTCTATACAGTCCCTAGATGACTGGCTGGATTTGGACAAAGCGAACACTGCACATATTTTATCGGGTCCACCCATGCCAATGTGTGTGCGTGCCTGTGTATGCATAGGGATGTATATGTGAACACGCACACATGCACACACTTCTGATGAATTTGCTTCCCATGGTAATAGTAATGAGAGCTTTGAAACTACGGCATTGGCTTGAGTTTCTTCTTAACAAACAAGATTGCTCTTACAAAATGTCATTTCAATTATAGAAACCCAATAAGGAACCAAAAATACCTTCCTGTGCACTCTTGGCTCATGAAGTACCCACTGACTGTGACAAGCCCTAGTTAAGGTTCGGATTTTTTTGTGTTATTAATAAAAGGATGCAAATGAAATGAGTTGACTTTTAGAGATCATTATCAAAAGTCTAGATAGCAAAATTCTGACAAGCTGTTTTGCATTTTGCCATATAATAATCACAACCAAAGGTAGAGCTGCTTAGAAATCCAAATAAATTAATAAATACAGCTATAATGATATTTATCTAGCAGCCCTGAATAGACAATGCCCTAATGTCTTCCTTTGTGCAGAGGCTGTGTCTCTGTCTGATAATGCTTAGCAATAGGAAAAGCAAAATTAACGTTGAATGACATTTCTCAGGAATTCCATATAATTCCTACAAACACTGACCCCTTTTCCAGAAAATAGGAAGCTGGTTAGAAAGGCATTTGCCAACAACTCTATTCAGGATAACTTTATTCTCCTAAAGTTCAGACCCTAAAATGAATTCAAAACAATAATTTTCCCTGGTGGTATTCATTCAACAATCATTAATTCATTTATTCAACAATGATTATTAATGCAGTTCCATTTCTATGTGGGAATGATCACCAAGGAGAACCATGGAATGTTAAAATTTATATGTTAGGACCCTGGGGCAGAAACAGACATGAAAGGATCTTGTCAGTGCTAAATGCAAATCAAATATGAGACATCAGAATTACTGTACACTAAGCTTAATCTTGAGGAGCTTTCTGCCCCTGACCCTACACAATGAACTATACATGGCAACAGATTGTGCTGTAATCTCCAGCTGCTGTCCCTGTACCTTTGTACTTTTCATTCCAGAAGCCAGAGCACTAACTAAAGAATCATAGAATGCTAGACCTAGAGCATTCCTGAGTGATCATGATTCAATTAACTGATTCACAGAATTTCCTGGGTAAATACTTCAGAGAAGAAATATTTCATGGAACTTCAACATATGAAAAGATGAAAGAGAGATGGCCCTTGCTGATGGGTAGATGGGGTGCCCAGGACTGGACCAAAGCCTCTTGTCTGCTGATGTTTGGACAGCTTCTGAGGTGGACCCACAGAATCAACGGCCCCATGGAACATGGAGTAAAAACCATTCATCAAGGTCAAGCCTGTCAATCACATGGCAAAACTCTGGGATGAGGGAGAACCAGTGACCTGCCCACAGTCAGCGAGCTCATTAAGACCTACAATTTGCCTCTATAGCCTCTCATTACAGCACACTTCCACTTGGGTATACACAATTTTTTTTAATGAAGAATTCCTTTGGGTGCCTTGGATTTAAGGTAATGATGGGCCATGCCTGTGGCAATATCTAGGAAATACTTAAACACACAGGTCTGTAGCTTAGCAGGGGAATTGTACCCACTTCTTAGATTTAGGAGTTGTCATTATAGAGAGGATAAAGGATGTCCAAAGACAGGGTAGAAAGCCCCCAGTTAGGGGTAAGGAGAAGAGCCAGAGAAGAGATGTTTTAAGAAGTAGGAGGAAAATGAAGACAAGGACAGATATGGACACTGTTTTTCAGGTGAAGTGGGATATAAACTTTGAATTATGCCAAAATAATAAATCTGTGGGGAGATGAACTGAGATGCCATCCATGTACTTCCACCAGTCACTTACACCCACGGCCTCTCTCCTGCTCTCTGCCTTCTTCCCAGAGAGGCTGCTTTCAAGGACTCATGAGGAGGAATGATGAGTAGGAGCTGGCACCTACTGTTTGTAAGAGGTCACTGTTGAAATTTCTGGAATTGTCTGAGCCAGTTAAACACTGATGTTATTAAAAATTATATGCACTTGTGATTCAATAATCTTAAAAGCAAAGGCAATGAATACTCAAATTGAAGCACTTCTTAACTACTTTACTGTATTTGACTATTATCTATGCTTTTAAGATTATTTCTCTATCATATTCATATGGGAGAAGTACTACATAATGGGGTACAATAATAGGGTGCAGCTGCACATCTCTCCCCAATGCCACATTCTATGATATGTCATTGGTAGTTTTAAATAAGCCACAGTGGAGGCATTTATATCATGAAAATAGGCAAAGGCCACAAATCGGGGCTTGAACCACAGTGGAAAGAGATGACCCATCTGTCTGGGATTCAGTGGTCTGCCTCCTGGTTCTGGCCCTTTGGAAGAACTGGCTAAATTTCCTACTCCTGCATCCTCCCAATAATTCTCTGTTTTTCTTAAGCTTGTTTGAGTGGGTGTTCG
This sequence comes from Cacajao melanocephalus, assembly GCA_963573385.1. Classification (NCBI taxonomy): domain Eukaryota; kingdom Metazoa; phylum Chordata; class Mammalia; order Primates; family Pitheciidae; genus Cacajao; species Cacajao melanocephalus. The sequence goes on from CAUYLG010073290.1 coordinate 126,085, forward strand.
TCACTTGCAAATGAATAGCCCACAACTGAGAATTGGACATTTTCTAAGTAAAAAGTCACATGTTTTAGAGTTAGGACTTGTGTCAGTTTAGATGTGCTTCAACCAATCGAGAAATGTACAGGCATCTGTTCAAAACAAGGCTCTGGACTAAGTCATTTAGGACATGAAGGACTGCAGAGGAGATTGTTCTAGACACATGGGGTGTGGTGGGTAGGGGAGGGGCAGAGTTAGCACAAAGCAGTGCACCCATGCTGAACCAGAGAAAGATTCCTTTCTGCATGCCGCTCTCTATCTGTCATTGCCGGCTCTTTGAACAGAAGTTGACGGTCCGGAGAAATCTACTATTAGCTCCATTACATTTCCAGTTATGATTCCATTCATTGTTCTGCTACCTCAGGCCATCCTATTTACACAATGAGAAGAGAACCTGGTGGAAAGGAGGCGCATGTATTGACTGTCCCAGGCCTGCCTTGTTAGCTTATGGTATAAATAACATTTGTTTCCCATGCTGCTGCTTTGGAGGATATTCTGTTAATTTCAGCTATCATCTTGTTTCCCCCAAATCTGGCAGTTGGTTTGTTTAGAGGAATATTCAGACAGTTAGATATGGTCATTGTTTGTTGTTATTTAGCCTATGTGTTTCTGGAAGACAGATACAACCAATAAGCTCATCAGTTAAGCGTGGTGCTGGTCTACATCAGGCTGATTTCTGTACATTTAGACTTCAGAATGATTTCCATACTCACCTATGGGAGAAGCCACATTTCTCATCCCTTCACTGACACTGTGTGTTGATAAACATTAACAGCTGTGTGTAACCAGAATCTGCAAAGTAATTTGCAGGGCAAGGTACAAAATGAAAATTGGAGTCTTTTGTCTAAAAAGCAGACAAAACATTTTTTACCTTTTGACATGGTCTCTCTCTCAATCTGTCATGGTGTTTTTTTATTTGCTATTTAATATTGTGCTCTCTCAGGCATGGGATATATGAAGGATAAGTCTGATCTTTTCAGGAATCTGGGGCTCTGTCCTATAATTCTGCATGTGGGTTACATGCTCCTGACATAAACCTCCCTTGCCCAGAGCTCTGGTCCATGCTAGTAGAACGAGGTACTGTAGTGGGAGATCAGTGAGTGCCTTGTGTAGGGCAAGGTTAGGGAGCAGGTGGCTAATGATCTGTCCCAGGGAAGTGGCCAGGGTGGGGTGGGGGAGTAAGAGGTGGGGCTGCCTGTGACATAAGACTCTAAGCCTCAGCTGATGCTTCATTGTCCCTTTGGGCTTCATTTACAAAACAAAAAGAAAAATCGATTAAGAATTTCAAGATAGTGATGACAGAGCATTAACTCCCAAGCATGCCTCCCCTTGAACACCTGTTAAGCACAGAGCACTATGCAATTGCACATGTTGCAAACGCATGAATCTGCCCTTGTCCGTCAACTTCCCTTTTTCTTGTCTAGCATGGTGACATCAATTGGCACACATCTGGCTTTCCACGTAACAGCACGTACTGAAGATTACATATGATTAAGTAGTGAACTGGAAAGATGCTCAGGAAGGGAAAAGAAAGATCAGGAAGAAGGAGGATGGTAGAAACCCAGTTGAGTTGGCTGGGGAGAGGACCAGCACCATAATTTTTGCAAATTGCTGATGACTGGCTTTCATTCCATCACCGTTGTGGTTGGAAGATTATGTATCTAAATGAAGAATATTTGAAGACACTTGTTTTAAGTGACCAGTCCTAGCATTAAAAGTGCTTACTAAATATTTGCCAGAAGAATGCACTCAACCATAACAGAAAATTGGAAATCAAAGTCTTTGTCTAGGCAGTTGGGGAAAAAAAATCAGCTTAAGCCAGTCTCTTGCAATTTTCAATGTTAATAAGCTCCAGGTGGACTTAGAGAATTTCTCCTTACTGTTCTGTCTAAACCCGATCAGCTGGAAACATTCTTTCAGATATTTCTCCCCTTTCATTATAAAAGAAGAGCTATTTATTTAAGGTCTTCCTTCTCCACCTGAGACTTTAAGAGAATGGTGAACAAAAATGGGCTCAGCTTTTAAGAAAGTCCTTGGAACCGTCTTCAGTCTTATGGCAGCTCATTAGTCTAGTACTAACACTCAGACTGGAATTGAATGGGCACAGGGAGGAAGAACTGTTCTCTTCTATGAGTCCATAAGCAGAATAACCAACAAGCTCCCCAAAGAAGGTGAGAGTGGGTGGTAAATCACAAGAGAAGGATTGAGGCTGGGGGAGGCACACACTCAGGCTTAATGCTCTGAGGTTGACCTTTCAAAAGCAGATTAAAGACCAGACATCCTTTCTGCATGTTCAGGAAATTTCCGCTCATGTAGTCAGGATGCGGCTTGTTTATTTACTCAGCAATAAAGATATTCTTATTTCTGGTCACAGATACCCCCACCATCTGCTTCCTGATTTCTGTTTACCGCTATCCTCTGAAGCATTGCTGCTTTTGGAGTTAACTTCCATTCACCCCGCTCAACTTCTGTCCTCCAGGAATCACACACAGATGTTTAGAAGGAGAGTCACTTTTTGGTGCAACCCATCTGTTGACTGTTGATTGTAAAGGGTTATAGAGGATTCTTAATCTGATCTTTAACTCAACCCAAGGATACTCTCCTCTTAATGCCTAAACAAAAATCGACTTGCCTTTAGTTCCATATTTCTAGAGACAGGAGCCCTTAACGTACACATTTTTTTTCTTTCATTCAGTCATTGAAAAAAATAACATCACTGACACCTTCCATAGGTATAAATTTATGTATGTCAGATTCTAGTGAACATAAAGGAAAGGAGGAAGAAAGTGAGAAAATGAGACAGGCAAAGAAAGAAGTGAGGAAGGAAGGAAAGGAGAGAAGAAAAAATGACTTTGCCAAGGCATAGCCTAGTATACTATACAAACACTTATAATATGTTCATTTTAAGGAGGTTCAAGGAAAATATGTACGTGATGCAATGGAAACTCAGATGTAGGGACACCTACTTAAAACAATTGCATGAACTTGGGCTCCAGTCCCAGCTCTCTCACTTTGTATGCAACTTTAAACAAATTAGAACCTTATGTTGAGTTTTTATATCTGTAGCACAGTCTTGGTAATAGTTCAGAGCACTGTTTTGAGGAACAGATGAGTTATCATGTATGAAGTTCTCAGCTTAGGGGTGTCTATCATCGTCACTGTCATCAACGTCATTGTCACCATCACCATGCCTGCTGTTGATGCACTGGTACAGCATTTCCACTTTGCAATGCAATTTTGTAAATATTTCTTGAATAACATGTATTCCCGCATCCGCTTTGGCAACCTTCAGTCTGTCCTTCAGCAACCACCAGAATGATATGAACACTCCCTTTCTTACTGAATCCTGCCTTTAGCTCCCCTATTTCCCTTTGACTGGACACGAAACTTCTTATTTGGCTTCCACATATCTTCTTGGTCTTGCCTCCTCCTATCTCAGGCTCCCCTCTGGGAGCTCTAACCCAACCATCCTGGCTTCCCTGTCCACCTCCACAGGGAATCAGCACATGCAGCTCCCTTTGGCAGGAATATTTCTCCTGACCCTTAAGCTCCTCCTGACCCATCAGGTCTCAGCTCAGCTATGACCTCTGGATGTGTCCCCCGACTCATCAATTCTTTCTCCCATGGGCTACCATGGTCCCCTCACATCTTCACCCTCATCACGGTGACAGCTTTACATTCACATGTGCACTTGCTGCTTTTATATCTGTTTCACTCTCAACACCTCTAGACTCCAAGGCCCATAAAGATATACATTTCGTTTTCCTTATTCAATCCTGGGTCCTGAATGCCTATGCCAGTGCCCGACACACATTAGGTTCTCAACAAATATTTGTCATGTCATTTTCACTTGACAGAGAAAGGTAAGGGGATAGACAGTATCATAACCATTTCATAAATGAGGAAATGGAGTCTCTCTGAAAATAAACGTATGTGAGCAAGGTTTGAAGATGGCAGATGTAGAGCACAGGCCTGGCTCCCTGTTTCCCGAAGCTGAGATCCACGTGCCTTCCCCACTGTCGCTGCCTCCCTTGTTCCTCCACTTCCGTGGTTGCTCCAGACCCTGCTCCCCAGAAGGACCAAGGACAAGCAAACCCCTTTTTCCATGTTCCAAACCTGGAGATATGTGAAGGGAAGTAGATTTTCCTGCCCCACTCCTGTCATCATCAATCTTCATTTTTATCTCCATCAGGGTTCCGTCCGTCTTCAAACTATTCCTCGTAAATGAGATTCCCAGGCTATGTAAGTGAAGCCTCATTGAATGTAATGCAAACAAACCCATCAAACAGATAATATATTGGTGCATGTAATGGGGAAGCACGAGGTATGGGCTTAGGTACAGCTAGATCCAGGGATTTGAATGATACCATCAAGTTTGTCCCCCTCCTCCCTCCTTCGTCCTTCTCTCTCACATTTTCTCTCCATTTCTTGGCTCCGTTGGGCTTTTTATTCAACTTATTGTGTCTATTTGAAAAAAAATTGGACCCCACTGTTCCAAATTCACCTTGTCTTTAGAACTCCATGGAGTGAGAAGGCCCACACTCTGCAACATTCAAATTAATTTCCCCTGAAGAACACTCATTTGCTGTATTTTGGTCATAAATGCATCTAGACCAGTCACTGAGTCCAGACAATAAGTGATGTGATTGGCAGCCAGGTGCAGGTATCTGTTGGGCTGACCGAGGCACATGTGTGAAAATTCAAGCAAAAGTGCTTAAAATAGGTAGTGGCAGGAAGGAAAAGGTGCTGGGAAACAAAAACACAGCAGACAGCCAGTCCACGAGTCTTCTACCATCTTGGCCCTTTATAGGAGATCATCTAGTACTCTTGGGCTTCTAAGTGTGCCCTCGATCTCTAGGTAGATTCTGATCTGTGACAAGCACAGTGGGGCCAACGTGCTTTTCTATCATACAGTCTACAATCATTAATAGAGTTTAGAGTTTTCTCTTTGATTTTTTGTTTGTTAGCAGCTGCATCACATTGCTCACTCAAACTGAGGTCACAGTCCAAAAATAAAAATGTAGAAACCACCACCACCAACAAAAACATAACAGAACAGATATCTATCCCATACAATTAAAGTTCAATTCAGAAAAGAGTTTTCTCTCTGCTGATGACACTGCCAAGAGATTACTCACTTAGCCCATCTTGACTGTCAAATCGCGCACACAATTAAGGACTCAGGCAACCATCTTGTCCTAGAAGTCAGAATAAAAGCTGATACCAAGCAAAACACACTCTGCATACTAAATTAATTGTCATGTGCCACGAAGCCTTCTTCTGGATGGGAACATGAATCAAGTCGCAATAATGAGATTAATTTCCTGTGGGGTTTGTGGATCCAGCCTCTTTTCTTAGTAGTTGTACGTCCCACTACAGGGATGTGGCCAGGGCTTTGGCAGAGTCCCCAGCTCTGATGCTGAGTCCCCAGCTACGATGCTGAATCCCCAGCTACGATGCTGAAATGCCAGGGAGTCATTTATTATAGTCCAGCTGCTCTGTCAAATAGGAGACTGGAAGCAAAAAGAACAAGCAAGAAATTCTGGACCTGCAGAAGGCATTTAACATGAATTTCTCTGTATCTGGGAAATAAAGGAAAAGTAAAGTAGAATCTACTTCCTCAAGTTGAGGCCAAACTTTCCCAGGTATTATCAGCTATGTAAAATTGTGCCTTAGTTTTTAAAAAAGAAGGTTGCCTGGATGTGAAAAAAAAAATGCCTTTCTATTGTTAATCATAGCCTTTTGTTGCTTGTGGAAAAACACAAGTGAAAAGGCCAATTACAAAATTTTGCCTCTGGAATACTAATACTATGCTACTCCTAAATCCCAAGAGTTGATATAATTCACAACATTCATGTTATACAGACACTTAAAAAGTACACCTTTGAAGAGACCAATTTGTAAATAGATTCAAAGCCTCTAAGATTTCTGTTTAAACAACTATTTCAGCTCTCGTAAGCATTAAAGCAGTAGTTCTCAAACTCTAGCCATCAGAATTACTTGAAGGGCTTGTAAAACAGTAGTGCCATTCTCCAAAGTTTCTGATTCGAATCTGAGGGAGGAGCCAAGAATTTGCATTTCTAATAAGTTCCCAGATAATGAAGATGCTGCTGGTCCAGGGACCACACTTTGAGAAGCACTGCACTAAAATAAAAATATACACATCTGCCAATACATGAAAAAATCTAGCCCTTCCATTTACACCTAAAAATTATAGGAGAAGAAAGGAAAGTTACCTGAATAAACCCACCTCAAATTTTTAAGTGCATACAACTCTTCTGAGGGTCTTCTAATTGCAGATTCCAATTCCATAGGTTTTGGATGGAGATTATGAATGTCTAACCAGATCTCAGGTGATGCTGATGCTACTGATCTAAGGGCCACAGTTTTCTCTCCATCATAAAATAATTGACTTCTAAGGGCAGGGCAGTCATCCGTGGTATAACAACATTTTATTCTGATTAGACAGTCCCACTGGAAATAAAACTCCTTGCATAGAAGGAGCATATTTTCTGCTTGTTTGTGTCAATCACATTGTCTTAGGAAATGCTTGTATAGAAAAGGACTAAGACAATCAATTCAGTTCAACAACATATTCTGAGTTGCTACTATTTGCACAGCAATTTTCACTGTCAGGAATATAAAAATCAAAGAAATGGGGCTGCTCTAACCAAAATACCAGGTTCTTAATAATTGTTTTAATATTCCAGGAAGTTAAATTGTAAGCAATCACCAAAACAAGTCTGTATTGTACCCAAATAAAACAAACGGTTAAGAGTATTTCCAACTATGGTATTACTCTTGCAACTTCTGTATAAACTGAAATTTATTTTTTAAGTAAAAATGTAAGAAAATTAATTTGGGATATTTTTCTAGGTCTTAGGAAAATAAAATTGTATATATGTGTATGCTTATGTAAACCACTTACTTGAGAAGAAAATAAGTGGAGTAATTTCTTCTAGTACATCTCTTGGCTTTTTAAATAAAAACGTATTATTTAATAGGACAATTTTACTCATAAGGTAGTACAATTTGTTATGAAGGCATAAAGTCATATTTCTGCTACAGTAATAACCCTAGATTTAAAAATGAAAAAAAAAACCTTAGATTAATTCTCCAGTTCTCATTTTTAGAATCTGTTTCCCTGCCAATAATGGGGACATCTGCTACTTTCAATGATGAAAACACGTTGGGTTTGCCTAGATTTTAAAGAAAATGTCAAAGTACTATTATCTCTATTTGAATATGTTTTAGAAATTATTTAAAATATGTATATATACACACACATCATATTGTATGTATATATAAACACACAAATGTCATGCGTATGTATGTATATATAAACACACACATGCATGTATATAGTATGTATGATGTGTGTGTGTTTATATATATGTAAACTGCATATACAGAGAGAGAAAGGGAAAGACATAGATATATAGATTTCCTCTTACACTAGCAATTATGTTTTTAAACAGTAATGACTAATGATGAAGACAGTGTAATTACCTTGTGAATGGATATATTTTGATGGTGTTATCAAATATTACAATAGTTTGAAAAGCAGTTCGCAATACATATGCATTAAAAACCATAAAAATATTAGTGACTTGGTAATCTTAGTTCTAGAAAATTATTTCCTGGAAGTCAAGTAACAGAGAACCAAATTTGATGTTTTCAATATCAAACTGGAGGGGAATTTAAAAAAAGCTAAATATTCAGTAAGATGGAAATGATTACTTAAATTATGGTTTATTAATTCAGTGATATATATGTCACTATGAAAAATCCTACTTATGAAGAGAGGTAATAACACAAGAAAAGGCCTATACCTAAAAGAGAAAAAGGTGATGATGACCGATGATGATGATGTATGATGGAACCACGTGAAAAATTCTAGGACAAGTAAGTTATAGTTATATAAGAACACTTGGATTATGGATGAGTCTTAGCTTCCATTTTCTTTTTCAACTTTCTGTAATGTTATTGCTGACTTTATGGTACTCTATTAATGGAGAAAAATTATGTTTAAAATGTCAAAATCAGTCCCCAGCTACGCATTGTATTTTTAATAATGCATTAAGTTGCAAAATGCTACTGAAGCTTGGACTTCTTCCCAAAACTCCATGAACCAAAGCTGCTACCATTGCAATGGCATTACCCCACGCACACAACTCCAAGTCAGCCTGAGTCTGAGGCGGTAATCAGATTAAACAGCATTCTTTTGTTTCCAAGAGCCTTTAAAGTGTTGCTGATTAGCTTGTAGACTCTGAAGTCAGAGATTCTGAGTTTTAATGTGGAATCTAACCTGTTGCTGATTTGCCACCTAGATTGCATTTCTGCCAAAAAGTCCTGTCGCAAAATTCACTGCTCTTGGTACCAGAAAAGAATTGACTCTCTCAGTGCTACCTGTGAGACATATGGAGATACATGTGTCTTGTGAGAAGCAGCCCTGCATGGTGGCCACAGCTCTGGGGTTTAGAGAGATAAAACTGGGTGTCACTGCCAAGCCGCTATTATATAAGCTCTGCACCTTGTACAGATGACCCAAGCTATTTGTGCCTCAGTTTCCTCAGATGTACCACAAGAATATAAATTCACCCAGCCCTTGAAATAGGTGGTGGAGCTTAATTGTGATAATGTATACAGAAGTATTCATGGCAGTGCCTAGCATGTGCTAAGCACTCGAAAATCACAGCTTTGCTGTGATTTTATCCAGGAGTTGCGGGGAGGGGAGATCTTTGTCCTAACCCTGTTATAGCTCCTTCTTGGAGCTTGAAGGGTAGGATACACAGGAATTGAGAGGAAAAGAACCTGGTATTCTGGAAGCCAGCCCAGAGATTTATTCCTGAAAAGAGAGAAGTGCAATGTAGAGATACATTAATGGATGAATTGGGTTCAGAAAATCCTCTCCTGGTTTTCAGAAAAATCCCTAGGAACCCAAGGAACAATCCCAAACTGCTACCCACAGATAGGTGTACCTTGTGGTTCATCATCTCTGGAGGGCAGGAAGTCCAACCTATGAAAAATGACTACAAAAGCGAGCAAAGCAGAGGCCCAGGCATACACCATTTTTCAGTGTTTATTCTAATTACTCATGTGACAATCATCCTCTTGCTGTGCTTTGACCTTTGTTGTTCCAACTGGGTATTTGCTTCTTGGGTATTTCTTGAAACATGCGGGCAGAGGGTGCCATCCTAGCTCTGTCAACTGAACTGGGGGGTGGAAATGGGCCTGATCAAGTAAGGGAAGGTGAGTTAGACTCAAACGTTTTGGAGGTGAAGATTTCTTTAATGGTTCCATTAAGAAATAGCTGGAGAAAACTTTGTGCTTTAAAGATAGGATACTTTATACATCTTTTTCACTGTTTTCTCCAAAATCTAAAAGAGCGCCTGGTGTACAGTATATGCCTAATATATGCCAGATGAACAAATCAATTAATCACTATTACAATTTCAAATTTTTCTGTAAAAAATCAAGTTTAATTACATACACCTAAATAGCTTAAAATTTTTATATGTCATATAACAGAAAATATTTGTATTAAAAATACATTTATGGCATGATTTTTTAATGTAAAAGATGCAGAGTAGGATCTTTGGAAAGGAATGTGAGAAAACATTAACCATGGGGAAGGAATAACCCTTGACATGTTTTCCGTATTCATACCTTTCATGCTGACCAAGGAGAAGAATGCTGAGTGTTAGGTCTGTGTTTTAAATTGTGAAAATGAATGAAAGGTATGTCTATTGTTTGTCTAGGTGAAAAATACATTTTCATGTCTTTGTTAGAGCATTTGTTCCAACAGATTTCAAGTGATGCCTTCAAAATATTTATTAGTAGCGTAGCCAGGTACAGTGGCTCACCCCTATAATCTCAGCATTTTGGGAGGCTGAAGTGGGTGGGTAGATTGCTTGAGCCCAGGAGTTTGAGACCATCCTGGGTAATATGGTGAGATTCTGTGTATTACAAAAAAATGCAAAAATTAGCCAGGTGTCAAGGAGTGTGCCTATAGGCCCAGCTACCCAGAAGGCTGAGGTGGGAGGATTGCCTGAGTCTGGGAAGTTTAAGGCTACAGTGCGCCAAGATACTGCCCTCCAGGCTGAGCAACAGAGTGACACCCTATCTCAGAAACAAAAAACATATTAACACTTGTCTACAATTGTTAAAATGTTCACTGTTGTTCAAAACTGGTTTTGCCCATAAGATAAAGACAAGAGCATTAGTTTTAAATTTTTAAAAATCATCTCCAAAATCGAAATTGCACTGAAAAATAAAAAATGATGTTGCAATAGATACATGGGATTTATTATACTATTCTGTTCACACTGTACAAATTTCAGTATTTTATAATAAAAATTATTTTAAATGGTTACTCTTTTGTCATTTTTTTCTAAATATGTAATTCATAATTTTGTGCACTTAAAATTACATTAATGTCATTTATACTTTACTTCAGCATGTGCTGGAATTAAACCAATTGATTTTTTTTAATGGACTCATGGAGGAATTCTCAGTATATTCTTGAGATGTATAGTTTGCTACCAGCTTTACTCAGTAAATGATGGATAGTTTCTATTTTAAAATATGGCATTTGTTGTGATATAATTTAAATTACTTTTCTGCTGGGAGCATGCGTTCTGCAGAGTTACAATTATGCAGAGAAAAATTATACATCATATTCCTACTTTATCTTCCTTTATAGTCCTCGTTGCAGTTACTTTCATTCAGGTACAATTACATTAGAGAAAACAGAATTTCATATTTAAATTAAGAACAATTCTATTTAGAAAATTCATTTCAGTTCTTAATTACAAAAGAGAAATGGAAGCCAATCTGAAAATAAATAAGTCAAGGCTCAAAAGTAGCAGAACTCACATAAAGTGCTATACATAATCAATAATTCAGAGCTCGTATAAGCCCAGTTAACAGTGCAAGTTACTGTATCATAATTATATGTTAAAAATATTTTAAGATCTTTTCATTTACTATTAATGCTAATGCATGTTCACTGCAGAAAATGTGGAAACTAGAGAAAAACAAAAATATAAGATCATCCTGTGATTACTAAATTCAAATGTAATCACAATTAATATTATGCTGTATATCTTTCAAGTTCACTTTTTGGCTTACATGGGAGATAACTAACAATAGCCCCTTATATTTTACAAAATTGTCATTTCTTGTGCTCTTAATTTCTTATGTTGGAACACATATGGTAAACCTTTCCCCATTTCATTAACTACCCCTCTTAATAATGGCAGACTTTTTGGCCCAAAGTTAGATCTATCTACACCATGATTTATCTAACTTGTCTGATATTGTAAGAACTTAAGAGTGTTTCAATTTTTTCCTATTATAAATGATGCTATAATCAGTAACCCTATGTAATTTTTTTCACATCTTTATTTCCATTTGATAAATTATTTAAAATCAAATTTCTGAGTCACCACATATGAAAATATTTAAGCATTTGAGAAAAAGAAATGATAAAAATCCCTAAAAGTTGTAGATTATAGTCCTGTTGACAATATCAGATATCCCTGTTTTTCAATATTGAATTTTGTATTTTTAAAAACATAATTTCCTATTTGAAGAATAAAAATTCTCAGCAAACTGACGCAAGAACAGAAAATCAAACACTGCATGTTCTCACTCATAGGTGGGTGTTGAACAATGAGAACAGATGGACACAGGGAGGGGAGCATCACACACTGGGGTCTGTTGGGGGGAAATAGGGGAGGGACAGTGGGAGGTGGGGAGTTGGGGAGAGATAGCATGGGGAGAAATGCCAGATATAGGTGATGGGGAGGAAGGCAGCAAATCACAGTGCCATGTGTGTACCTATGCAACAATCTTTCATGTTGCTCATATGTAACCCAAAACCTAAAATGCAATAATAAAAAAAAAAATCTAAGCATGAGAGACCTCTGAAAGTGG
>CAUYLG010073291.1:0-10835 GCA_963573385.1 Cacajao melanocephalus
GCTTTGTTAATATTTTCTTATTATTTTTTCTTTGTCTTTGTTGTATTGGGTTAATTAAAAGACCTTGTCTTCACTTTTTTTTTTTTTTTTTTTTTTTTTTTTTGAGACGGAGTCTTGCTCTGTTGCAAGGTTGGAGTGGAATAGTGTGATCTCGGCTCACTGCAACCTCTGCCTACTGGGTTCAAGCAGTTCTTGTACCTCAGCCTCCCTAGTAGCTGGGATTACAGGCATGCACCACCACACCCAGATAATTTTTATATTTTTAGTAGAAATGGGGTTTCACCATGTTGGCCAGGATGGTCTCAATCTCCTGACCTTATGATCTGCCCACCTTGGCCTCCCAAAGTGCTGGGATTACAGGCATGAGCCACTGTGCCTGGCCAACTTTTTCTTCTTTTTGTTTGATTCTATTGGTCAGACTTTGCAGAGCATTTTGCATTTCTGTAAGTTGTCCATTGTTTTCTGAAGTTTCGATTGTTTTTTATTTATGCTATTTCATTGAATAGTTCTCCTTTCACTTCTTGTATCATATTTTTGATTTCCTTACATCGGGCTTCACCTTCCTCTGATCCCTCCTTGATTCGCTTAATAACTAACCTCCTGAATTCTTTTTCAGGTAAATCCGGGATTTCTTCTTGGTTTGGATCTGTTGCTGGTGAGCTAGTGTGACTTTTAAGGGGGTGTTAAAGAACCTAGTTTTGCCATATTACTAGAGTTGGTTTTCTGGTTCTTTCTCATTTGGGTAGGCTGTGTCAGAGGGAAGGTCTAGGGCTGAAGGGTGTTTTTCAGATTCCTTTGTCCCATGGGGTGTGCCCTTGATGTAGTACTCTCCCCCTTTTCCTATAGATGTGGCTTCCTGACAGCCAAGCCATAGTGATTGTTATCTCTTTTCTGGGTCTAGCCACTCAGCAAGTCTACCAGGCTCCAGGCTGGTACTGGGGGTTGTCTGCACAGAGTTCTGTGATGTGAACAGTCTATGGGTCTCTCAGCCATGGATATCAGTACCTGTTCTGATGTAGGTGGCAGGCGGTGAAACAGACTCTGTGATGGTTCTTAGCTTTGGTGGTTTAATGCACTATATTTGTTCTGGTTGGCCTTCTGCTGGGAGGTGGCACTTTCCAGAGAGCATCAGCTGTGGTACAATGGGGAGGAACAGGCGGTGGGTGAGGCCTTAGAACTCCCAAGAGTATATGCCCTTAGTCTTCAGTTACCAGGATAGGTAGGGAAGGACCACTGGGTGTGGGTGGGATTAGGCGTGTTTGAACTCAGACTCTCCTTGGGTGGGTCTTCCTGCAGCTGCTGTTGGGGATAGGGGTGAGGTTCCCAGGTCAATGGAGTTATGTTCCTAGGAGGATTATGGCTATCTCTGCTGAGTCATGCAGATTGTCAGAGAAGTGGGGGAAAGCTGGCAGTCACAGGCCTCACCCAGCTCCCATGCAATACAAAAGGCGGGTCTCACTCCCACTGCACCCCCTACTCCCAACAGTACCAAGTCTGTTTCCAGGCAGTGGGTGAGCAAAAAAGCCAGGGCTTATAAGGGGGACTTGGCATGAATGGCATGTAAGGGAGAGAGTGAGGAAGTTTGGGGGGCTCCATGACTTGGTTTGATGTCTTATCCATCAGGTGGTCTGACTGGTGCCATCATGGGCAGAACTAGGTTGTACATTAACTGTTGTCTCTCCTGGTGGGGAAAATCTCAGGGGGTGCCTGGTTTCGTTCAAATTTGGTCCTTAGAATTCCTTTTTGTTTTTGTTTTGTTTTGTTTTGAGACAGAATCTCGCTCTGTTGCCTAGACTGGAGTGCAGTGGCACAATCTCGGCTCATTGCAACCTCTGCCTCCAGGGTTCAAGCAATTCTCCTGCCTCAGCCTCCCGAGTAGCTGGGATTACAGGCACATACCACCACACTCAGCTAATTTTTGTATTTTAGTAGAGATGGGATTTCGCCATGTTGTCCAGGCTGGTCTTGAACTCCTGACCTCGAGTGATCCACCCGCCTTGGCCTCCCAAAGTGCTGGGATTATAGGCATGAGCCACTGCACCTGGCCTCCTTAGAATTTCTAAGCAAACATATAGTTAGATGAGCTTACAGCACAGGGAGTACTGATGGAAAGAAGATAAATGTTATAAATGAATTTTTTTTCCTCCAACTTTTTTTTAAGTTTATGGGTACATGTGCAGGATGTGCAGGTTTGTTACATAGGTAAATGTGTGCCATTGTGGTTTACTGCAAAGATCATCCCATCACCTAGGTATTAGGCCCAGCATCCATTAGTTATTTTTCCTGATGTTCTCCCCCAACATACCCAGCCCACAGTGTGTGTTTTTCTCTACCATGTGTCCATGTGTTCTCATCATTCAGCTTCCACTTATAAGTGAGAACATTTGGTGTTTGATTTTCTGTTCCCATGTTTGCTGAGGTTAATGGCTTCCAACTCCATCCATGTCCCTACAAAGGACATGATCTTGTTCCCTTTTATGGCTGCATAGTATTCCATGGTATATATGTACCACATTTTCTTTATCCATTCTATCACTGATGGGCATTTAGGTTCATTCCATGTCTTTGCTATTGTGAATAATGCTGCAATGAACATATGTGTGCATGTATCTTTATAACAGAATGATTTATAATCCTTTGGGTATATACCCAGTAATGGGATTGCTGAGTCAAATGGTATTTCTTTCTCTAGGTCTTTGAGGAATCACTACTCTGTCTTCCACAATGGTTGAACTGATTTACACTCCCACCAATGGTGTAAAAGTGTACCCTTTTTCTCTGCAACCTTGCCAGCATCTGTTATTTGACTTTTTAATAATAACCATTCTGACTGGCGTGAGATGGTATCTCATTGTGGTTTTGATTTGCATTTCTCTGGTGATCAGTGATAGTAAGCATTTTTTTACATGTTGGCTGCATGACTGTCTTCTTTTGAGAAGTGTCTGTTTATGTCCTTTGCCCACTTTTTCATGTTTTTTTTTCCATAATTGCATTCCTAAAGAGCTAAGTAAGGGGGGGAAGGAAAATGGTAAAAATAATTTATTATTTTGTTTAAGAATATGAATACTCAGTTATAGCTCTCAGGAATAAACTTGCCAAAGTTAATATTTTGTAACTTCATGAATATGTCACGTTTCTGTGGCTCATGGTTTTTAATATACAAAGTGTTGCACAAGTTCTACAGGAAGTAGGTATCACTGTTTCCGTTCTTATCGCCAAAGAAATAGATGATTGTCTAGTAAACTCTGTAAGTAAGACTTTTGTCTTGTATCATAGCCCGCCTGGCTAAGGAGCTGGCAGTGTAGCATGTAGCCCTGAAGGTGTTTCTTCTGACCCTTATCTGTTTGCATGGATCCCCACAGCCCAATTACCTAGTTACTTTTTAAGATATTTAAGATTACTTTTGTTGCAGGGTTTTATAGACTTTCCCTGCAGTGATGAGTAAAATGTCCAGTAAGATTAATATTTTGGGGAGCTATACTCTAGACTAACACTGTCCTATAGAAATATAAAGTGAGCCAGATATTTAAAACTTTCTAGTAGTCACATTAAAGAAAAAAGTAGATTAATTTTAGTAATATATTTAATCCACTTTATCCAGAATATTGTTTTAACATGTAATCAATGTTTTAAAGTTATTAATGACACATTTTACATTCTCCTTTTGTGTACTGAGTCTTTGTAATCTGGTGTGTATTTTATGCTTACAGAGCATCTCAGTTGGTACTAGGCATGCTTTGAGTATTCTGACGAGTTGGACCTCACAGATTTAGACCCATGTATGTTTCACTCTATTTTTTTCTTCTTCATTCCCTTCTCATTAATTTGTGGCCATTAGCTTTGCCTGTTCTTTCCTGGACTTAGCTGCCTTTGCTTCTTCCAACTTACCTTGTACTTAACGTGGCTTATTCTTAGACTCTTCATAAATGTGGTCTAAGCTATTTTCTCTTCTAAGCCCGATTACAATTTGTCAGGAAAGGGCTGATGACCTGCTAGGAGCCTGCAAGGAGGCTATTGTCTGAGACACAGACTTCTTTCTAAGGTGTTTCTGTCTCTTCTTCAAGCGAAGTCCATTGAAATGGTGGTAGATTATTCCATTTTGCACACTGGGGACAGTGAGTTTCATTTTCAATTTTAAAAATAAGTAGAATTTCAGAGAGAGAGTGAATATTGTGCTTAGCGTATTTGGCAATAAAATACCTGTTGCAGATGATAGCTTTGTATAAACAAAATGCTCTTAAAAAAACTGAATTGCAGAAGACAAAACTATCTTCACTTCTTTGCTGCTAAGGTAAGTTACTTCCAGTATTTGCAAGATCAACCACTTAATCATATAGTATGTGTATATGTGTAAATACACATGTAAATCTAAAGAACAATTTCAATGTAATGTTATTTAATATGATTTCTTTTCAACCTCTTACCACAGAAAAATCTAGACAGATACCCCAGTGTAGTTATTTAAAATTATAAAATTTTAAAATAAAACATTGAAATATGTTGATATCCATTGATATTCCGTATTTTCTGTTAGAAACTGAGAAGATAAAGATGCTTGTCATTTACCTGAAGAACCCTATCCTTATCAGCTACAAAGAAGTCATGAAGATAGAAATCCATTTTGATTTGCAGATCAACATATCACAAGCTTCCATTCAAGCTTTAGGA
The DNA here is from genome assembly GCA_963573385.1 of Cacajao melanocephalus. Classification (NCBI taxonomy): domain Eukaryota; kingdom Metazoa; phylum Chordata; class Mammalia; order Primates; family Pitheciidae; genus Cacajao; species Cacajao melanocephalus. Next base: position 4,669 of record CAUYLG010073291.1, read on the forward strand.
GAAGATAAACAGGTGGCAGGTTTCATTCTTTTGGATTATTTTAAAATGTTTTAGTATGTTTCATGTCTATTAAATGTTCTTGTTGGGTTTTGATGTGGATATTTGATCAAGCAGAAAACCTGGTCTTTTGAATGCCATGTAAAAAGAGTTGAGAGTTCTGGATTTGAATCCCAGTTTTTCCCTTTCATGGGCCATTGTCTTGATGAGGTAGGACAGAAAGGCTCTTTATTCCTTGAAATGCCTTATTCTACTTATTGTGAACAGCTGAAAGGTTTTCTAGGATATTATCAACCTCTTTCACCTTCTCCCTGGAGTCTTCAGGACACTGGCATTTCCTTCTCTCTCAGCTCCCCCGGACCTGGGGGCAGTGTATTCATCTGTTCTCATGCTGCTAATAAAGACATATCCGACACTGGGTAATTTATAAAGGAAAGAGGTTTAATGGACTTACATTTCCACATGGCTGGGGAGGCTTCAAAATCATAGCAGAAGGCAAAGGTGGAGGAAAGTCACATCTTACATGGCAGCAGGCAAGAGAGCTTGTGTAGGGGAACATTCCTTTATAAAACCATTGGACCTTGTGAGACTCACTATCACGAGAACAGCATGGGAAAGACCTGCCCCCATGGTTCAATTACCTCCCATGGGGTCCCTCCCACAACACATGGGAATTATGGAAGCTACAATTCAAGATGAGATTTGGGTGGGGACACAGGCAAACTGTATCAGGGAGTCATTAAGAATAGAGTTTCAGAGGGACTTCTTTTCACAGTTGTACCTGTTGGTCTTATCTTGTGGAAATGGTCTGTACCTTTCTACCTTGCTATGGCCTGTGACTCTCTGACTATAATGTTTCTTATTTTTTCGACAGGAATAAGAAACCTTTCTGTATAACAGATGGTAGGCAGGGCAAAGAAATTTGTAACAAAAGGCAAAAAATACTGTGGTAATAGCCCATAGGGAGTGAATGAAGAGCTCAGAGACCTGAATGAGGAAGTCTTGGACTGGGTTCCTTTTGGTTTGATTTGTATATGATGGTTTTTATATGTAGCAAAGTGCTCTGAAAATAATTTCCAAAAACTCACCCTATTTTAATGACATGGTCTTTTTACAAAAAGGCCATTACATGGTTGAAGATGAGGATGAAAAATAAAGGGGAAATCAGTCACTTGATACAAAAAAATCTCCTCCATCATATGACATACATTTTGACACAACAAGTTTACCTTAACTCACAAAAATATCAAAATCACATGTCTTTCCACATTTCAGAAAATGAATCATGTGTTTTGAGGGGAGAATGAGGGTTTTCCTGTGATAAAGCTGCAGTACCTAGAATAGGTGCCCTCTGCGAGAAAGGGCTTGGGCTGAGGACCCTACAGTCGGGAACTCACTACAGAGTCATCCTGAGAAAGACTCAGTACCTGAGAGAAGCAGGAGTTAGACATTACCGAGGGGGTGAGACCTGGGACAGAGACAGGAGAGGCTGGGAAGACACCAGGAGAGAGTGTTTGGAATGGTGGCTCATGCCTGTAATCCCAGCACTTTGGGAGGCTGAGGCAGGTGGACCACAAGGTCAAGAGTTCGAGACCAGGCTGGCCAAAATGGTGAAACCCTGTCTCTACTAAAAATATACAAAAATTAGCTGGGCGTGGTGGCATGCGTCTGTAATCCCATCTACTCAGGAGGCTGAGGCAGGAGAATTGCTTGAACCTGGGAGACAGAGGTGGCAGTGAGCCGAGATCCTGCCATTGCACTCCACCCTGGACAATAGATCAAGACTCTATCTCAAAAAAAAAAAAAAAAAAAAGTGCTTGGAGCAGAGGAATGGCTATCCCTAGCTGGTCCTGGAGGGAGGTGGGGCCTGGAGAAGCCAGAAACAGTGGAATGATCCCTCAGAAGAGGACAAACTGATCAACTTGACTAACTTCTGATTTATCAGTGTGTTTTGTTCTAAGCTTTAGGTTTTTCTTAAAAACGTTTATTTTTTTTAAAGATGACTACATTTCAAAGTTGACTTTTGTCTTGCATTTCAGATGTTGCCTGAGCAGATGAAAATCTCCTCAGAACTTTTTAGTAAGTCTGATAAAGAAGACACAGAGAATTTCAGTGGCCATGAAAGAGAGACAGGTATATTGGGAAATAACAAAATTCTGACCCTGCGTTTCCTATAAAACCTCAGTTGGAAGAGGTCACTGGACACCTGGGGTCATACAAGAGTGACACATGTCTGATAGTACCTCTGGAGGAAGAAGAGCTGCTGATAGCCTTGAATCGTTTTCTACACCTGATAAGGTCTCTCTCTGGGTCAACTGGAAGTGACAAAGGAGAATAAATGATGGAGTCTAGGGGAGGCAGGACATGGGGGTAGGGAGGGTTTTGTCTACCCACAAAGCTGGCCCTGCACTAGAGCATGTTTCTCTTTTCAGTTACACCCCAAGGCTGTTTTCCCAAGTGCCCATAGATATCTTTTTTTTTTTTTTTTTTTTTTTTTTTGAGACAGAGTCTTGCTTTGTTGCCCAGGCTGGAGTGGAATGATGCAATCTCTGCCTCCCAGGTTCAAGAGATTCTCCTACCTCAGCCCCCTGAGTAGCTGAGACTATAGGCACGTGCCACCATGCCCAGCTAATTTTTTGTATTGTTAGTGCAAACAGGGTTTCACCACATTGGCCAGGCTGGTCTCAAACTCATGGCCTCAAGTTATCCATCTGCCTTGGCCTCCCAAAGTGCTGGGATTCCAGGTGTCAGCCAGTGCACCTGGCCTGTGCTTATAGATTTCTGATTGGAGGTTTGAGGCAGGAACAAATTACCAGCTCTTACCAAAGGATGGAGAGGTACCAGAGGGCACGTCCCATGAGGAACACGGTGAACGTGTCAGCGTGTGCACAGTTGTTACATTAAATGTCTTTTTCTTAATTTGTATAGAGCAGGCAGAAGAATCCACCAACGTGGTTGAGTTCGTGAGTGCTGAAGATGACCGTTGCCTAATAACTCTCCCCTTAAATGAGCAATCTGAGCCACCTGTGAGTACAGGGAGTGGGGCACAACATTCTTGTCTGTCTCCACTAGGATAGTGACAGGTGGAAGCCACCTTTCCTGGTTCATAGACCATTTTCTCCTGGCCATTTGTCAATTAAAAAGAAATTTAAGACAAGGCCTTGCTCTGTCATCATAGCTCACTGCGGCTTCAGCCTCCCAGGCTCATGTGATCCTTCTGTCTCGGCTTCTTGAGGAGCAAGGACTGATGGATGCTTGTCACCATGCCTGGATCGTTTGTAAATTTTTTATAGAGTTGGAGTCTCGTGCCATTGCTAAGGCTGGTCACCATGCCTGGATCGTTTGTAAATTTTTTATAGAGTTGGAGTCTCGTGCCATTGCTAAGGCTGGTCTCAAACTCCTGGCCTTGATTCTCTCATCTTGACCTCCCAAATCTTTGGGATTACAGACATGAGCCACTATACGCCATCAGCAGTCTGTCAGTTTTTGGACTATCCCCTCCCTGAGATTGTTTTTGCTCCATGTTTGAGTGATTGTGTATTCTCTCTCTTTTTTCTTTTTTTTTTGAGATGGAGTTTTGCTCTTGATGCCCAGGCTGGAGTACAATGGCACCATACTGGCTCACTGGAACCTCCACCTTCTGGGTTCAAGTGATTCTCCTGCCTTAGCCTCCTGAGTAGCTGGGATTATAGGCACCCGCCACCACGCCCGGCTAATTTTTGTATCTTTAGTAGAGATGGGGTTTTGCAATGTTGGCCAGGCTGGTCTCAAACTCCTGACCTCAGGTGATCCATCCGCCTTGGCCTCTCAAAGTGCTGGGATTACAGCTGTGAGCAACAGCACCCGGCATGAATTCTCTTTCATTCAACTCAGCTTTCCCTTGGAATACATGACTTGTCTGGCCTCTACCTCATTCCTTCATTTGGGATCTAGAGACTGAAGGAGCCTAATGTTTGCGGGTGAGACTTGGCTTTCACGAACTTGCTGTAGGAACTTGGGCACATTACTAACATCGAGCATTGAGGAACCTGAGGCTTCCCCTCCACAGAATGGAGGCATCAGGAGTTCACAGGGTAGCCCTCTTGAGATGGGAAAAAGCATGTATGCGGAGTAGCTAATACATTGCATGGCATGTAGATATTTAGTCAAGTCCTCATTTTCTTCCTTTATTTTTTATTTTTTTGAGATGGGGCTGGCTCTGTCACGCAGGCTGTAGTGCAGTGACACAGTCTTGGCTCACTGTAAACCTCCACCACCCAGGTTCAAGTGATGCTCATGCTTCAGCCTCCTGAGTAGCTAGGACTACAGGAGTGCGCCATCACACCTGGCTAATTTTTGCGTTTTTGTAGAGACAGGGTTTCTCCATGTTGTCTGGGCTGGTCTCAAACACCTGGGCTCAAGTGATCCTCCTGCCTTTGCTTCCCAAAGTGCTTGGATTATAGGTGTGAACCACTGTGCCCAGCCAATTCCTCTTTTTTTTTCTTTTTTTTTTTTTTTTTTTTACATCTGTTCACATGAATATGTTATGTGGAAGTGTGATAGAGTGTCACGATTTTTTTTTTTTAAGCAAACACACCAGAGATTATTGCTCCAGAAAAGTTGTCATCCTTTTCAAACTTGTCTGCTTGGATAGTTGTGCACTTATCCTGACAGTACTGACACTGTTGAAGACATTTTTGAGCCTTCACCTAGTGTTTACCTGCTACCTGTGACAGTCTGTGATTCTCTCAGTGGAGCAAATTCTTCTGTGAGGGTGGACGTGAATTTTTTGGAACAGCCAACCATCATTTGGTGTAAAAAAATTCATTTATCAGTGACTGAGGTGTCTGATATCTTAGAACTTAATGCATATGCTTTTCTTGGAGGGCCCAAAAGACTTTCAAAAGAGGCTTCAATTAAACCGTAATATAATTTGCTTCTCTGCAGCAAACAGACGTGGCAGAAATGAAACCGGATGATACACAACAAGGTCAGACATCTTTATCGGTCATAGTCAACACTTGCATGGTGTATTTAAATGTTTACTTGAGATGCTTAACCTGTTGTGTTTTAAATTTTTGTCATTAGAAGTTCTTTCAAAGCATGAGTATTCTTCAGATTTACAAGAACCACCTGTTGAAATTCAGGCTCCTCAATTAAATGACAAATCAAGGTAAGTGATTTTTAAAACTAATAAACCATTCTGTTAATCTGTTTTCATGCTGCTGATAAAGACGTTCCTGAGACTGGGTGACTTATAAAGAAAAAGAGGTTTAATGGACTCACAGTTCCACATGGCTAGGGAGGCCTCACAATCATGGCAGAAGGTGAAATGCACATCTTACAGGGTGGCAGACAAGAGAATGAGAGCCAAGTGAAAGGGGAAACCACTTATTATAAAACCATCAGATCTCATGAGGCTTATTCAGTACCATGAGAACAGTATGGGGGGACTGCTCCCATGATTCAGTTATCTCCCACTGGGTCCCTCCCACAAATCATGGGAATTAAGAGAGCTACAATTCAAGATGAGATTTGGGTGGGGACACAGCCAAACCGTGTCAACCATGCAGATCATTGTTAATGTGGGCACTACAAGTTAACCATCTAGGTTTTTCCCCTTTCCTGTGTTTGACCAACCCCTGCCCTTGACCACACACAAGAGAGTGTTATGTGAAGTTTTCTATAGAATCACTGGAGGAGCGTTGGCAAGTTCTCCTGACTACTGGCCTCTACCATTACACCTCTAGGGTTATCTCCAACAATGTATTCTTCTGCAGGAAAATAGTGACTTTGAGATTGAAGGACACAAAGTCAATATCCAAAAATTAATTTTCTTTCTGTACGTTAACAACAATCAAAAAATTGAAATAAAAAGCTATACCATTTACTAATAGTATTTAAACATGACATAGTTAGGAATTAATCTGACAAAAGATTCATAAGACCTCCCCCTCCTCTACCTCCTGCACTGAAAACTATAAAACATTGTTGAGAAAAATTAAGGAAGATCTAAATATGTGGAGACAGATACTGTGCTCAAGAGATGGAAGACTTAGATGCCAGTTCTTCTTTTTTTTTTTTTTTTTTTTTTTTTTAGATTGAGTTTGGCTCTTGTTGCCCAGGTTGGAGCGCCATGGCCCAATAGCAAATCACTGCAACTTTTGCCTCCCAGGTGAAAGCAATTCTAC
>CAUYLG010073293.1:0-12648 GCA_963573385.1 Cacajao melanocephalus
GATAATATGGTGGTTTTGGCTTGTTAATAAATTTAACCTGGGTGGCTTTTGTTTCTTTGTGTTTTTATAAAACCTTGGCAATCCAGTTTGGTTTTTATAGAAACAATCCGTATAAAAAAAAAAAAAAAAAAAAAAAAAAAAGCAAAAGCAAAGCAAGGTGAGGGCTCCTACTCCTTAATTTTCCTCCAGTCATTTTTCTGGTACTGAATCAACCTGACAGCCCTTGGAAGTATTGCTGATGTAGCCTTAAATTCTAGATCCACTGAGAACAATTTCCTTGTTCACTTATATTACAGGAGATAGTGTTTGAATCATGTCAAGGTGGTGTGATCGTCTTGCATGGTCTGAGGCGGTTCATTTTTCCTTTGTGACTCCCCATAATGTCATAAACACACTGTTGTTCTCCCCTACCCTCTCCCCATAAGACAAAAGATAAAAGAGAATGCCATAACCAGCATGAAACACATGCTGGGGGTGGGCGGTGGGGTTTGTGGTGTTGTGGGAGAGGGCAGGACAGTAGGTAGGGGAAAAGAAAGATGCATGGGATGGCAGACAACCCATCTCCTTGTTTTCGCTACTCAAATTTCAACCTAGACTATAGCTGCCCAGGAACTCAGAATTGGGGCTTCTTATTTATCGCTTTGATTTATTCTTTCAACACATATTTAGTTGACTAATTTAACCAGGCACAAGTCTGAGATTGAAACCAAAGACATGACCCGTTGCCAAGAATGTGCCCATAGAGCCTGGGCTGTTCACAGCACCGGGTGGAAAGGGCATTCCCTCCCTCCTCCCTCCCTTCTAATAATCTCCCTCCCTCCCTCCTTACCTTCCTCCCTGCTTCCCTCCCTCTCTTCCTCTTCCTTCCTTCCATTCTCTCTCTTTCTCTCTCTCTGGCTCCTTCCTTACCCACTTCCTTCCTTCCTCTTACTCCTCCCTCCTTCCCTCCCTCCCTCCCTTCCTTATTAAGTTTTCAAACATACGTCAGCAGAAAGACCAAAGAGAACTCCATGTGCCCATCTCCCAGCTTCAAAAACTGCCAACATTTTGCAAAGAGGGCTAATGTGGAATACTTAACCACCCTTGGGGAAGGCAAGCGTATGTCTTGTTGTCAATCTATTTATAAATAGGCAGTAGGAAGTTATTTGAACTTTACAAAACGTTTTCCACATTTTGTCAACCGAATGAGACGCTATAATAACTACAAAATATCATAAAAACCACTATATGAAGTTTTGGAATTTGTTAGAAATTGCTGTATGTAAAATCAGTGCCTGAGGGCAAAACCCCTATACCTCTGATTATTAATACAATGGATAAAGTTTTTGTCTTGAAATCATTTAAACTTAAATTTCAGAGGGACTTCATGCTAGACGTGCATTGATCACGCAAGTGTTGGGGACAGAGCAAAGAAACTCCCAGTGGCCAATTAGAATTGTGTCCTTCTCATCTGGCGGTTTCTGTATCTATGTTAGGCCTCAGGATTGGGCCTGCTGGATGTACATTTACTAATAGCAAGTCATGTTTTGTAGAGTTCAGTAGTATACCTGTACACACTGCCTGAGATATTTAAAAATAAAGTTATTGCAACTGCTGTGTCTTCAGAATAATAGATAAATTAGGATGTGGTACCAACTCAGAAGTCAAGAATCTTGTCTTGAGAGAAAAGAGAAAAATATGTGATGACTTAATACTCATAAAATCTATTACTTTATAAAATCATTTTAATTCAGTTTTGGAACTTTAGACCATGAAGTGGGCAGAATGCATGTGTTGTGATGCGTGTGTCTGTGTGTGTGTGTGTAGGAAGAGAGAGGGAGGGAGAAAGGGAGAGAAAGAGAGAGTTAAGCTTGAGACAGGAATGATTATTTGCAGCCTGTAGTATAACTTTTGACTTTTGTGCTATTAACAAGGTGTTATCCCATGATACTGTTATTTCATAAGAATGTGACAAGGACATCATATGAAAATTGAAAATTATTTTCTGCCCAACTGTTATATCTGACATGATCATTTTCACTAACAAAAATTGGCGCATCTCCTGCATGTAGCACACTGCCTTAGGATGTCTTGGGGACATGAAGACTTGAGGCTCTCAGTTGGCTGATCTGTAGAAACAGTCTCCAACCCTTGTTCATTGTACAGTGAGATTAGTAACAGTCTTTTGAATACATTCTCTTAATACATATATTTATTTCTGAATTCTACTCATGCATTACTATACTAGAATATAAGGAACATTATAAAACATTTTATTATTTATTTTTATTTTTGTAGCGGCGAGGTCTCACTATATTGCCCAGGCTGGTCTTGAACTCCTGGCCTCAAGCAATCCTCCTGCCTCAGCCTCTCACAGTGCTGGGATTACCGGCATGAGCCACCAGTCCTGGCTGGAAAACGTATTTAAAAAAACAAAAAATGGGACTGGGTGTGGTGGCTCATGCCTGTAATCCCAGCACTTTGGGAGGGCAAAGTAGGAGAATCACGAGGTCAAGAGATCGAGACCATCCTGGCCAACATGGTGAAAACCCATCTCTACTAAAAATACAAAAATTAGCTGGGCGTGGTGGCACATGCCTGTAGTCCCAGGTACTCAGGAGGCTGAGGCAGGAGAATCACTTGAACCCGGGAGGCGGAGGTTGCAGTGAACCGAGATGGTGCCACTGCACTCCAGCCTGGCAGCAGAGCGAGACCTTCATCTCAAAAATTAAAAAAAAAAAAAAAAAAGAAAATGTAAAAGGATGGCACAAATAGGCATTTGCATTGTGTCCTCTCTAACACTGAAGTGCACTCCCTCATTTTGGAAATCATTGAAGGATTTCAACCAGGTGAATCCTGAGGCCTGTGCTAACACTAAACGTCAGCAAATCTAAATCACATAGCAGCAATTCTCTGAAATTAAGCTCAATCTAGAGCAACTGAAGTAGTCCTTTTCAAAAACCAGTTGCAGATATATTCTGCAGTTGACGGGGGCCACATGGTCCTTGGGAGTGTATCGTGGGTCCTCTTTAAGGCCGTTGTTCCCAAACCTGGCTGCTCATGACAATCCTAATATTTCTGTCCATCTGATGAGCCAAAAAAAGAAGACGTTTTATTGTTAGTCTAATTTGCATTTCTGTGACTACTAATGAGACTGAATATCTTTTCATATATTCATTTCTTATTCTCTTAATTGCCCGATCACATCCATTACCGATGATTCCATTGGGTTGTCTTTTTAAAAATCAATACACAGGAACCCTTTATATGTTAGAAATACTGCCCTCTTAGTGGCAAAATGGTAAAAATATTGTGTAAATATTATCCACCCTGTTATTTACCTTTTATCATTCTTTTTGGTGCTATTGTCTTACCAAAATTTTCCTACTTTTAAAAACGTTTAATAATGAAATGTTTGACATGTTACATTTTTACTTATTTATTTAGGATCCAGGGGATACATGTGCGGATTTGTTACATGAGTGTATTAGGTGATGCTGAGGTTTAGGATACAGATGGTCCTGTCACCCAGGTAGTGTGCATAGTACCCAATAGGTAGTTTTTCAGCCCACACCCTCCTTCCTCCTTCCCCCTTTAGTAGGCCGCAGTATCTATTGTTCCCATATTTATATCCACGTATATTCAATGTTTAGCTCCCACTTATAAGGGAGAACATGGCTGTATTTGGTTTTCTGTTCCTGTGTTAATTTGCTTAGGATAATATCCTCCATCCAGCTCTATATATTTTGCTGCAAAGGACATGATTTTGTTCTGTTTTATGTCTGTGTAGTATTCAACGATGTATATGTACCACATTTTCTCTATCCAGTCCACCAGTGATGGGCACCTAGATTGATTCCATGTCTTTGCTATTGTGAATAGTGCTGTGATGAACACACATGTGCATGTGTCTTTGTGGTTGAATGATTTCTTTTCTTTTGGGTGTATACCCAGTAATGGGATTGTTGGGTCAGATGGTAGCTCTGTTTTAAGTTCTTTGAAAAATCTCCAGGCTGCTTTCCATAGTGACTGAACTAGTTTGCATTCCCACCGACAGTGACAGTTTAGATTTAATTTTAAGTTGCATTATCATTTGGACATGAGGCAAAGCAGAGGAGCAAATGCAGTCCAGTCAAGAGCTAGGGAACGTAGGCTGCTCTTAGCTCAGTCTGAAATACATTGTTGCAACATTTTCAGGAAACAAAGTAGGTAGATTGGGGAAAATATTGTACAGAGTGTGCTGCTGTTGCTTAGTACTGAAATGATAATGTCATATTAAATAATGCATGCTTATTGCATACTTAATGCAACTTTATTGAACAAGTTGTTCCATAGATGCCCAAGGCCAGAAAACAAAGTAGTTTCTTATTGATATGACCAGAGTTGAATATATTAATAATATTTTGGCAGTTTAATCATCAATGAGAGTAGGATAAACATCCTAAAAGATACACAGAGAAAAATTCACAAATAATATGTTTATATGAAGACATTAATGTTTTTGGGTCCACAGAAAAAAGTGACCTAAAGCACTCATCATCATAATGAGCATGCATTATACAACATTACCTATCAACATGGTAATGCTCAAATATACCAGGTTTGAAAATTAGGTATTTTTATGGATGGGAATGTAAATTTCTGTAACTTTCCAGTGAACATTAAAATACATTCTTTGACCCAGAAATTTAAGATCCAGGAATTTATCCTGAAGAGATAACTAGGGACAGATACAAAAATTATCTTCCAAAGTATTCACTGCAGCTTTATTTATACCACAAAATAATAAAATATTATAAATTAAATCTTTAAAAATAGAGAATTGACTAAAGTATGATGATCCATATTAAGAAATACTATATCCATTAAAAATTATCATCATCATCTCATTCATTTATTCACTTTTTTCAATAGTTATTGAACACTTACTGTGTGCAAAGCAGTAGGCTGGCAGCTGGAGTTACAAAAGCAAACAGAAGTCATCTATGGCCACGATGAGATTTAATTTCAGAAGTTGAAAAGAATACTTAGAGTACTGTTAATTTTAAAAAGAGAAGTTAAAAAAATATGCATAATAGGATCACAGTATTGCAAAAGAGAATAATCATAGAAGTATAGAAAAAAGATGAGAGGAATACATTTAATAAGGTAATTAACTGGGAATTCAGGGATTTTTTGTGAGTTTCTGCATATGTTTTATAATGAACGTGCTTTATGAAGACATTAACATATAAACCTTAGGTGACGTGAGGGTAGGGTTCTATGTGTGTGTAGCAGGGGCATTCTTTCTCATTTGGGCTTTAAAACTCTTGGGCTGTCTTTGATGTTGATCATTTAGTAAAAGAAGCTCTTCTAGGCTTTTCCTAAGGCTCAGTTGTCTTAGGTGGTTTTACATGACTCCAACTTGGAGGCCTAAGCACAGTAAAAGGACACGAGACAGCACAATGTCAGAAGACACAAGGAAAGGACTTGGGACCAAGATACATGTTCATAGGAGGCTAAATGAAAAAGACTGCAGCTCTTTTTTTTTTTTTTGAGATGAAGTTTCACTCTTGTTGCCCAGGCTGGAGTGCAATGGCGCCATGTCAGCTCACTGCAACCTCCACTTCCCATGTTCAAGCGATTCTTCTGCCTCAGCCGCCCAAGTAGCTGGGACAATAAGCATGTGCCGTCACACCTGGCTAATTTTGTATTTTTAGTAGAGATTGAGTTTCACTATGTTGGTTAGGCTGGTCTCAAACTCCTGACCTCAGGTCATCTGCTGGGATTACAGGCGTGAGCCACCACACGCAGCCAAGACCGCAGCTCTTGAGCCTGAAAAGGGAAAGGTGAAGAGATTATAACGATCTCTCAAACCATGGAGGCCAAACTCCTAGAATAGGGCACCTGTTTAAGCCAGAAGGAACCAGTGGGTGATAAAAGCATGCATCTCCCCACAACAGTGGGATGGCTGGAAAGTGAAAACATCTCAGGAGGCTGTGTAGGACAATTCCCTTAGGGGCTCTTCAGGGAAGTTAAAGATTGCAGGGCCCATCCTTAACTTTTTGAGAAGGTAGAAAAATAATGGTACTGCTACCAAAATTCTCCTTTGAAGCCACTGTCAGAGTGAGGATCCTAAATAAAAACACACACAAAAAAAGAAGCTGTAAATAAAATAACACTTCTTGGCCACATTATTTTTATGACCCAGAAGATATAAACTATATCCAGAAGTATATAAATCATATTTGAATCACTCCATTTGAGAAAATTTTGTTTTCAAGATGGGCAGCAAACAGGCTAAGGAAGAATGGATTAAGCTGAGAAAGTAAAAAAGTGGTTTAGTTAATGTCCAGTGCGCCAGGCTTCAAGGATCCTGACTGGAGGGAACTCAGGCTTTGGGTTTAGGTTTTGGCTCCCCCAACGCCTACCCAAAATGACCCTTTGCATGTGAGAAAATAGAAGGAAGCCCAGATGCACAGGGCCTGAATTTTGCTCACACTGATGCCTGTTCCCTATCTTTCTCAAATGACAGATTTTAAATTTCTCATAATTACATCATTACCTGGAGAACACTTGAGACCCAGAGGGAGAGAATGGTGTTGGAAACAAAGAACAAAGAGAAATTCAGGGAGGAGGTCAGGAGTTCTCAAAATCGTCTTAAACCCAGGGCCAGTATCAAGAGGCATCTCATTTATTTACCACACCAGCAAAGAATGTGACTTTATCCCTACACAGCAGAGCTGCTGAGGGGGCACTTGTCCTCGCCTTTGGACATCTCCAGGCCCCGCCTTGGCCCATGCTGCTCACTTGGACATGGTACCATCTATTTCCCCTCGCACCCTGGCTTTCTTGGTGGCTGTGACTGGGTTTGAGTTAGAGACCTGTAGGGTAGTGAGCAGCACGTTAGGTCTCCTCCTGCCTATTCTTGGGAGTCTTCTTAGATTAGTGGCAGGTGTTTGGGGTCTCCTGGGGAGGAGCTGGGGCCCTTTCCACATCACCCTGCAGCTGGTCTTCTGAAATGAAGACCCCCTTGTTGACTTAGAGCTAGTAAGTAGTCAAGGGACTCACTGGTTCAAAGACCACCTCCTTTCTAGCTTTCTTTGGAGATACCATTCTAGAATTTCAGGAGGTCTTTTTCTGTCTTGGTTCTTTATTTGTTGTTTAGAAGTAAGGGACTGAGAAATGTGCTCCTACTTCAATGTGTGTGGAAAGTGAATATCCAATTTCTGTGGGTTTTGTCTACCAATATTTTAAGACAAAATTCATTTCAATTACTTCTGAAAAAATGTTCACAAAATTTTTAAGAAAAAAGATTTGCGGATATTTGAGGATGAGTATTGAAAAGTCATCATATAACCGTATCGCAAGGGCTCCTTGTGAAACCGGCTTTGCAAAAATGAGAGCAGTAACGGAAACCTGACGACTGACTCCTCCTCGATTCTACCAGGCCGAACTGCTTTGCTCATACTTGTTTTACGGCAGTCATAGTCATTTTCCTGAATGGATCCCCTCCTTGTTCAAAAATGGAAACTGTATTTGTAAATACTAACAAAAGTTCACAAGGTTAGAGTTACGGGAAGGGCTTGAACTTTGCTAAGGAATAGGCATACTGCCCTTGCTCTCCTATTAGTTGCTTACTGCCTCAGCGTTATGTAACTGGGAGTCACAAGATCGATAACTTCCCCAACTACTCCTACAGATAACATCACTATTGTGAAACCTAAATAACTGGTCTTGGAGATATTTTTCAGATTTAGCATTTTGGCAGACTGAGAAACACCGCTTGGTCCTGAGACTCCCTCCCGGGAACTGACTCAGCTATGCAAAGACAGTTTAGATACCCCTGTGAGTTCATCTCCAGCCAATCAATTGTTTCAGCTTTCCAGCCCCTGCCCACTAAAGTGCCTTTAAAAACCCTAGCCTCTGAATTCCTGAAGAAGCAGACTGGAGAAATACCTCCTGACTTCCAACTTGGCTAGCCCTGTGATGCTTAAACTTTCTTTGCTGATATATCTGCTTTTCTCAGTGCATTGTTTTTTCCGGGCAATGGACAAGAAGAACCCATAGGATTGGGGCACTTTATTAAAAGGTATATGGCAGCAGCAACCTTGCTTCCAAGAGGGTGCGGTAAGGATAAAGCAAATAGGGGTTCCTAGGCTTAGGACCAGAAGAGGAGGCCCTCTTTCTGGTCAATTCTTCTGGGTAGCCTGAAAGTGCTTTTGCCTAGCAAGTGGAACTTCATTTAATGGGCAGTTGAATCTGAATATGTAGACATTTTGTGGGCTTTTAAAAGAGATAAGAAGTTAAGAAGTCTCATTTTACTGGTATAGGATTATACATTGAAAGCACATTAAAGTTGTGATTTTGAATACTGGCATAGTCAATATATTTACTTTTTCATTGATTATGGAAAGATTCTGTCTATTTTGGAAGCGTATCTAGATGACAAAGCAGTGTAATATCTATTTCAAACCCTGATCATATTCCATTTTGTATTGGGTTGGGGCAGCACAGGGCTTAGGCCTTAGCAAAGGGTTGCTTGTCTTTTGAGATTCCTTGATGCTTGGTGTACTTGTGTTTGTTGGTGTTAAAGAATGGATATTTATTCAGCAGACTCAGTCCCTCCAGGCTAAGAGTTTGCAAAGTCACATTTGGAGAATGTATACACTAGGCCATAATTATGTGCTGAACATGCTGGGCCTGCTCTCACCTCAGGGCCTTGGTACCTGCTCTTCCCTTGGCCTGAGACACCCTTTAGTCCCACTTCCTTACAGACCTTTACTCAAATGCCACTTTTTATTTTATTATACTGTAAGTTCTGGGATACATGTGTGAAATGGGCAGGTTTGTTACGTAAGTATACATGTGCCATGCTGATTTGCTGCACCTATGAATTTGTCATCTACATTAAGGATTTCTCCTAACGCTATCCCTCCCCTTGCCCTCTACCGCCCAGCAGGCCCCAGTGTGTGATGTTCCCCTCCCTGTGTCCATGTGTTCTCATTGTTCAACACCTACTTATGAGTGAGAACATACGGTGTTTGGTTTTCTGTTCTTTGTGGCAATTTGCTGAGAATGATGGTTTCCAGCTTCATCCATGTCCTTGCAAAGGACATGAACTCATCCCTTTTTATGGCTGCAGAGTGTTCCATGGTGTATATGTGCCACATTTTCTTTATACAGTCTATCATTGATGGGCATCCAATGCCACTTTCTAATGAGCCTCACCTCAGCTCATTTCATCCCCTTTTTATGATTTTTTTTCCATGTAAATTATCTGATTATTTGGTTCATCATTTCTTCATGCACTAAACTGCAAGTGCAGTGAGGGATGGGATTTTTGTCCATCTGGTTTATTGCTATATCCTTATGGCCTAGAACAGTGCCTGGCACAAGCAGGTTTTTATTGTTTGGGTGACAACAGTAAATCCAATTGATGAAATTGTACATTTATCCTTATTATTGTCCCTTTTATTTGGGCATATTTGTCTGTTTGTGAATCATCCATAGCACAATTTGAACTGTATCAAGGGACATCAGTATCAAGATTGAGCACCCGTGAGTCTCTGAAAATGTGGAAATGTGAGATAGGAAGGGGCCCAGGGACCTTCAGCGAGCAGTGCAGAGGATCTTTGCGGTCAGGAGTCTCTTTTGGGTTCTGTGAACTAGTCAGTTTCACTTGCTGCCCCTACAGATGAGCCCATTCCCTCAGGGTCCACTGGAACCATGGAGACCTCCTATGACCTGCCTGAGACACCTGAAATCAGTTCCCAGACTTTTCTGCCTTGGCTTGACCCCTGTGTTTGTTCTGGTTGCACAGCCAAGGTCATTTGCAGGGGAAAGCTTGAGAGTGGGAACCGAATTCTCTGGCTCATGATCCCAGTTTGAAGAGCTTGAGCTCACCTACAGGGTGAGTCTACATGACTCATATTATGTTTTATTTCTCCAAGCAGGCAGGAGTTTGAGCATGGTTATCCTTTGCTGTCTCCCAATTCTATCTTATCAGTGGTTACTGGTAGGAATTGGGCACTTAAGAACATCTGAGATATTCTGAGGCCAAACTTATCCCTTTCAAGGCTTACTGGTGGCACAAAAGGTATTGGGCTGTCCCTTTCTGTCTGGTCCACCGTTCTCAGCTGGGCTGAAATTTCCAGTCATCTTTTTGGATTATGGCATGATTTCTAGAAGGTCTCTTTACAGTGAAAGCATATTATATTGGTGATGCGTGGAGTACTCACTGGCATATATTCTTCATTGGAGTTGCCGGTGGATGAGCAGATAGGTCCTTGAGAGCCTGGGCACCAAGATGGTACATTCTGATGGATGGAGGTGGAGGAAGAAGAGAGTCCTGAAGCCTGGAAACTGTATATGGACTGAGGATGGCAAATATGGGTGAAGGGCATTGGAAGAGGCCATGAGCGTGAAGGAACTTGCTGCATGGGAAGAAGGGAAGTGAGGAGAGAAATGAGAGAGCATGAAAACAGAGACATGTTGGCCGGGCACGGTGGCTCAAGCCTGTAATCCCAGCACTTTGGGAGGCTGAGGCTGGTAGATCACCCGAGGTCAGGAGTTCGAGATCAGCTTAGACAATATGGTGAAACCCCATCTCTACTAAAAATATAAAAATTAGCCAGACATAGTGGTGAGTGCCTATAATCCCAGCTACTCAGGAGGGTGAGGTAGGAGAATCACTTGAACCTGGAAGGTGGAGGTTACAGTGAGCTGAGATCATGCCTTTGCACTCCAACCTGGGTGACAAGAGCGAAACTCCATCTCAGAAAAAAAAAGAAAAGAAAAGAGAGGCATGTGGCAACAAGGAGAACTCTCAAAATTTTGTAGTGGGGTATGCTATGGTCCTGACCCATTGTACTTTTTTCTCTTTAAATGGAGAGAGATATATCAGCAAATAAAGATTAATTTACATTTAATCCATGTAAATTAACCTTATAATTATCTTACAAGGTTCCTGAGTTGTGAGAGTTGGTGTAGCATGCTTTGGGGTTGCAATCTTCATTTAGCAGCTTTTCTTTTTTAAGTATAATTGGTTTTGGGCTTGGTAATGAATTGGCACACAAATCTTGCTACACTCCCCAGGTCTTCTTTTGTGTCAGTTGAGGGTTGAACACAAAGCTATGTCCGGGAATGATCAAGCCTAGACAAGAAGCAAATAGGTCAGTTTTGGGGTAATTTTGATGCCACAAATGTCTGAAGTCTTGCTGGATTTCATTCTTTCTTCTCCCCGAATTCCATGCTCACTTGTGTGGACACTGAGGTCCGCATAGTGTTAAGAAGTCACTATGGCATTAGTCCAGGGCAGAGGAGATGAGGCTCACTGCATTGGCCTGGCCCATGGATTCTGGAAACAACGCTGGTCCATCACAGACTCCTCTGACCTATAAAAAGTGCTGCTAATTTTCTTACTGTCTGCCTTATAAGATTTGGGAAGAGAAATGAGGTAATGTCTACTTAGATCTTTGAGCTTCTCGGATGAACAGCATTCTGCAGTAATATGATTTCCTAATGTGTTTGTTTGTGTTGTAATAGACTTAATAGACTGCAATTCCATTTACCTAAATTTATTTATGTGCTGCTAGAATACTTGACTGTCTTGCACAGGGGAAGCGGCCCGACATTGAGAGTGAGAACTGGACCTAGACTAGAACCCTTAAAGTACATTTAGCTGAGTGATCCAGCAATACATTTATGAGTTTAGGGGAAGGAAAGTGGGAGAGGAAGAAATGGAAGCTAGATTTGGTAGTGACAGAGGAGGGGATTATCATTATCTTCAGAGAGTTTGTATCATACTTTTAAACCATGCTGTTTTGCTGAGGATCAATATCTCAATTTTGAAAAAAAATTAATTTTAATTTAGCAACGTTACATATTAGATGACATCTTCAACACTGATCCTGCTCTCACTGTATCTCATAGATAGACTGTAACCTAGCCTCTCCAAGATTTGGTTTGTTATATTTGTTGGGCCACAACCTATTGTGTTTGACTTTGACACCAGCAGTTCCATACACACACTGACAATTTTTTAGATTCATTTTTAAAATATGTAGTAGATTACTAAATAATACTTCATCTTTGTTCTGCATATAAATACTTTTTAAAAAATTAAAACAGGCATGAGCAATCTAACCTTTTATATAGCCTTTGGAAGAGTAGTACAACTAAGCTGGCTATCTAGGTAGTTCTAAAATGAGAAGTTAAAACAAATGATGAAAACTAGGGAAAGAATATACATGTGTCATCTCTGACATACCATAAAGTTCTTATTTATGTGACAATGATCTGTATTGGATAGTTTTGCTAGGACATTTACTAGAAGCAGTTGGTTCTTTGGAAGTTTCAAAAGAATGTCAGCCTTCCACAAAGGACTTTTTAAATAGCTATTTAGTCAACCAGGAAATGAAACGAGAAGTCTTCGCTTCCAGAGGAGACTGTAAGATAATATATACTTTTTAAGAACAATTAATTTTTATTTTCTGAGAGACAAAAGTGTTACAAGTTTCATTGGCTAAATTATAAAATATAATACAGGGAGAGAGATCCAAGATGGCCGATTAACAACAGCTCAGGATTGTAGCTCCCAGTGAAAGCGCAGAGAGCGGGTGGACGCCGCACTTTCAGACGAATTTTTGTTGCCCACAGACTAGGAGATTCCCGGCGGAGGAGCCACAC
>CAUYLG010073294.1:0-10449 GCA_963573385.1 Cacajao melanocephalus
CTAAGGAGATGCCTGCCAAACAAGCATGATGGAGAAAAGTTTCACTTTAAGACTTAGAGAATGGCCAGGTGCGGTGGCTCGTGCCTGTAATCCCAGCACTTTGGGAGGGTGAGGCGGGTGATCACCTGAGGTCAGGAGTTCAAGAGCAGCCTGACCAAAATGGTAAAACCCCATCTCTACTAAAAATACAAAAATTAGCCATGGTGATGTGCACCTGTAGTACCAGCTACTTCAGGAGGCTGAAGGAGGAGAATCGCTTGAACCCGGGGGCGGAGGTTGCAATGAGCTGAGGTTGTGCCATTGCACTCCAGCCTGGGTGACAGAGTGAGACTCCATCTCAAAAAAAAAAAAAAAAAAAAAAAAAAGAAAGAAAGAAAAGAAAAGAAAAAGACGTAGAGAACAAGAGAGAAAACCCAACTATTCTAGGATTCCTTTCTCTGAGACATACCCTGGTTCCTGATAAACATTTTCTCTGTCTACACTTGATTATGATTTCCTAGTGAGGAGGCATTAAGTATTATCACTGAGGTATTATTTTTATTTCTTGGGTATTTATTTGGTTACAAAAGCTATAGGTTGAGTTCCTTCTTCTAGACGGGTATCTACACTTGGCAGATAAATATACAACTACAGCTAAGATTATTATGCTTAGAGCAGGCCAAGAAATGCTCTCAAGCAATGCCCCTTACAAAATAATACCCAGTGAAATCAGGTTGAACCCAGATGCACCCTAACTTACACAAACTGAGATGATGCCACTGGGAGAGCTAGGATTGCTATTGCACACCATTCAAGCAGCAGCATGAATACTACAGATTCAAATTTCTTATTATCATTCATCTGGTAAATTAATTACATAGTCTTTTTTTAAAATTAAACCTTTAGATATCTCACCATTTGTGCAATATTATGACACCCAATGTTAAGGCGCAGTTCAGATGTCCATAAAGTTAGCAAAGTCAGTATTACTACTGATCTTTTAATGAACGCCGTATTTTGTGGCAGGCCAAAATGTGGAAGCCAGATTTAAGCATCATCCAAGTAGTGCGTTTTCAAGCTTGATATTACCGCTTGCTACACAGTAACGTTAGTGTTCGTAGAGCTTAATGGCTCCAGGCTCACCTTCCGTGTAAGCAGGTTAGGTGGCTATTTCTGTGACCTAATTTCAGAGGTTGCAAACCGTTTCTATTCCTAATATTTTTAAACATCTATTCTGCATCTATCATTGTACTAAAACCTGTGTGCTAAATGCTAGAGCTAGAAAGAGATAGTGTGGGCCTTCCAAGTCATTAGCGCGATGAGAGTGGCAGACATGATTGGCTAGCTACGGTGTGGAGAATTCTCGTAGTGGAGGAGCTCCCTGTCGTTAAGTAACTAGGTCTCTATGCTGCCTGTGTTAAAAATGCAAACATGGGAGATGAAGGAATCCTAGAATAGTTGGGTTTTATCTCTGGGTCTATTAAAATCTGTATTAATTAGGTAAAGGCTAATGTGCTATTTAAGAAAAAAGTAGATCCCAAATACAGTAGCTTTAAAAGATCTTTAATTTCTTAGCAAATGTTTTCATCTGCATGATCAAAGTTGAATTGCAGACATGTCCACGTTCTGGCTCATAGCAGGGGAAAAGAACAGATGTTGAGGGCAAGCAGTTTGCTTTTAAACCGATGAAGCAGAAATTGCGCTTATCACTTCCATTCATATTCCCTTGGTGATAACTAGGTCACATTCCAGAGACAGCTGCAAAGGAGTCTGGAAAATGTAGCCTCCAGCTGGGTGGCCACATAGCTTGTTTGAACTCTTGTTATTCTGAAAGAATAGCAGTACGGGTTTTGGTAGAAAACCAACTAGCAGTCTCCACCATAGAATCACTCAAAACTTCAGAATTTTGTGAGTAGCCCATTTCATAAATTAGCTATTGGTTCTAGTAAAATCTCAAGGTTGTGAGACATAGAACAGGAATATTCTTAAAAGGGTGAGAGTCGGTAGGCACTCTGCAGGATAGTTGGGCCTGCTTGTGAGTTGGGTGTGCAATTGAAACAATAGTCACCTAATGGAAACTTGAAGAAGAATTTGGTAGCTAAAGATAAACTCTCAGGCACAATGAGGAATCATCTTGGAACATAGTGGAGATATTATACTGAGCTGGTGATGAAACAAACTCAGCCTCATCTCAGAGCTGTTTGTGAGCATGTCAGTAATTAGAATACAGTTGACCCTGGAGCAACACAGAGTTGACCGCATGAGTCCGTTTACAGACAGATTTTCTTTCGTCTCTGCCATCCCTAAGTCAGCAAGACCACCCCCTTTTCTTCCTCTTCCTCCTCAGCCTACTCAAGGTAAGGACAAGAATGAAGACCCTTATAATTACCTACTTCTACTTGATGAATAATAAATGTATTTTTTCTTCCATATAATTTTCTTAATAACATTTTCTTTTCCCTAATTTTTTTTGAATAAGAATACAGTGTATATTGTATTTTGTGTTAATGAAAAATGTGTTAATCAACATTTTGTTATTGGTAAGGCTTCCATTCAACAGTAGGCTATTAGTAGTTAAGTTTTGGGGTCGTCAAAAGTTATACGAAAATTTTTGACTGTGCAGGGGATTGGCAGTCCTAATCCCCACATGGTTCAAGGGCCAACTGTACTAACGTATTCAGTTTTTACAAACAGTATTGTACCTATATTTGTTTCTCCAACTGGAAAAGGCATAGAGGTATGGACATTAGCTTTGGACATTTCTACAGATAAAAATATTTTAGCATTAATATCAAGAAATTATTTAAAATTACTATATTTACACTTGATATATTTTATGCTTTTTAATTTTTCACATCTTTATTTGGATTTTGTTAGATAAACTTAAAATACATAGTGAGGGTGATAAGCACATATTTATACTTATTCATTTAAGGTTTTTGAAATGTGGGATGCAGCTGGGATTCTTTAGTTATATGATGATCTGGCGCCACCCAGCAGACTGGGTGAGCATTGACGTTGTGGCCACTTGAAAACCACAGGCTGAGAGTGGCTTTTGCAGTGATGGTGTGAGTCAGTCTTCCCAAACAGCGGACTGTTCTCCTGGTTCTTGTGTCAGGAGGGAGTCAGGCTATTCAGGAACTACTTGGATAAAACTGATCTTTCGAGTTAGATTATTTTTCATATGCCAAATCCTACACACAAATTAAATTTTTTTCCAAATTTTCCCTGTTTCCATTTCTTCCCCCATTTTCAAGAATAGAGTTAGGATTTGGCTCTTTGTTTGCCACTTCCCTTTTCCTTCCCAGTCTTCACCTACGTTTCTGGAGATCATGGTAGAGAACTGAGAGGGCTCACTAATTTGTGATCAAAGCTGAATTGTAAACTACCATTGTGCTCAAACAGGGAATTATTCTAAGAAGAAAATCTTTTTAAAATTTACTTTATTTTTAACTTTTATCTATTTATTTATTTGAGACCGGGTTATGTGACTGGCTAACTTCTTTTCTTTCTTTCTTTCTTTTTTTTTTTTTTTGGTATTATGGGTAGAGATGGGATTTTGCCCATGTGGTCCAGGCTGGTCTTGAACTCAGGTTCAAATGATCCACCTGCCTCAGCCTCCCAAAGTTTTGGGATCACAGGCATGAGCCACTATACCTGGCTGGAAATATCTTACTGATAAGACTGTGATTTAGATTTATCTACCACTTACATTTTTTCCACACACTTTTTAGTTTCATAAGTTCCCCAAGGGAGTGTCTCCAATTATATAAATTGCTAAGAACGCTGTGCCAAACCTTACCGCTGTTTGTGGTGAAAAATGTAAGTAGGCTTTTGTCCAAATTGCCTTTAAGTGCTTATCACATTCTTTCTTTTTAGATTTATGTCTTACCTATACCATTCACAAAGACAGTACTGCTTATAAAAAATGTTATTGAAGACTAATATCTCTGAAGATTTGACTTGGGTTGAAAATCAAACTACAATAATAAAAGAAACTGAAATAAAAGAAACTACAATAATCTATTTGGGAATTATTTATTTATTTATTTATTTATTTATTGGTGGAGTCTTGCTCTTGCTGCCCAGGCTGGGGTGCAATGGCACAATCTTGGCTCACTGCAACCTCTGTCTCCCAGGTTCAAGTGATTCTCCTGCCTCAGCCTCCCAAGTAGCTAGGATTACAGGCACCTGCCACCACACCCAGCCTTCATATTTTTAGTAGAGATGGGGTTTCACTATGTTGGTCAGGCTGGCCTCGAACCCCTGACCTCAGGTGATCTACCCACTTCTGCTTCCCAGAGTGCTGGAATTACAGGTATGAGCCACTGAGCCCAGCCATTGGTTTCTTAAGTTGAAGAAAGTACCTAATGCTTCTTTCTCATAATTCAAGCAATAGGCTTTTCAATTATTGGTGATATCAACTCACCAGGAATACCTTCTTCAATTACTAATTTCAGGTTAAGAGTTCCTATTTAGTTTAAATATTAAGCTCCCTGAAAGAATAACCTATACTAAGTTTTTGTTCACCTTCATCTTTTATTGTTTTCAATTTAATGCAGCCTTGTTTGTATCACACTTCTTCATGAAAACCGTTGGAGTCAGGAGTAACCTTTTATTCACCAAACGCCATGAATGTGCTTCAGTCTTCACTCTTTTGGCAGCATTTATCTTGCTTCAACATTATCTTCTTAAATTCCTATCTCTCTTTGTTTCTGATGGCACACTTTTTCTGGTACCTGTCTCGTTATCCCACCCTTTTCTTCCTTGTCTTCATTGCAGTTTCTTCTGCTGATGTCTGCCCTGTTTATGTCAGAGGTCAAGGGTTCTGTATTTGGCCCTCTGTCTATCCTGTTTGGGATATTCCTGTCATTCCGGTGACTTCAACCACTGCAATTATCTCTAACCTGACCTCTTTCCTGATGTCATACTCACATAATGAATTGCCTTCTAGACACTTTCAATAATGATTTACAGGCATTTCAAAAGTGTCCAAAAGAGGGCTCATTGCCTTTCCTCTCGATGTGCATCTTCTTCATATTGTTTTTTAATAAAAAGCATCCATCCAGTCTCCTGGCAAGGTCCCTTGAAAATTTTGGGTGTCTTCCTATTGCTACCTCTCCCTTGTACCAAACATCTAAGTGACCAGTTTCTATTACTTTTAAACACCAAATATATCTTCAGTTTATTAGCTTCATTCTACTGCCACAGTTTCTGCATTAAGGCCATCATCCTGTTTCACGGGATTATTGTAATGACTGCTAACTTGTAGACTCTCTTTCTGTCTCTCCCTCCTTTCTTCAATATCTTTTTGACAATGTCATCAGAGTAAAAAATAAAAAAGCAAATCTGATCATATTTTTCCATGTTAAATGATTGTACTGTTAATTATTGACAGAGGAATGCTGAAATTGCAATCAGTCCAATTTTCCAACAAGCCAGGGGCCAATAGAACTGAATCTTGAGAAACAGATTTATATATTGAAATGCACTTGCTGTCAGTTGACCAACTTCTTTTCCTTGCCCCATCTGTTGTCCTTCCCAGCTATATAAACCCTTGAGTGGAAGTGGAGAAAGGGGGAGAGTGGAGAGTGGATTAAGATTTGTCTCCGACCTCTCCAGCTGACATCACCCAAATAAAGGCTTCTTCCCTGAAAATACTAATTGTCTCAGTGATTGGCTTTCTGTGTGGTGAGCAATGGGACCTAGACCAAACCCCTGGTTTTTGGTAACAAAATTTCCTACATAATTTTGAATTTGTCTATTTCTACTTGCAGAAATGTTAATGTCCTTTGTAGAATTGTCTATTTATTTTTTGTTTCTGTAAATTTTTGCTTTGTTTACTTTTAAGCTCTATTGTAAGTAGCATATATACTTAGAAATTTACATATTTTTAATGAATTATAGTTATTATTATGAAATATCTCTTTATCTTTGGTAGTACTCCTTGTTTTAAAGTTTACTTTGTTGGCTATTAATATGGCCAAACCAGGTCTCTTATGATTGGGAGTTTGCTTTCAACCTATCCATGTTGCATTTCAAATGCAATTTCTGTAGAGGGTATACTGTTAGTATACTAACTTATTTTTTTTCGCTCTAACAATATTGCTTTTTCTTCAGAATGTGTAGTCGCTTCACATTTAATGCAATTATTGATATGATGTCCTTGAAGTTTAACACCTTATTTATGTTTTTAATTTTTTGCTCTTTTTTTGTTACCTTGATCTTCCTTTCTTTTAATCTAGCATTAGTTTAAAGTAGTATTAAGGTAGCATTCTATTTTATATAACCTGTTAGATTTTTATTATACTTTTTCATTTTATTTCTTAAGTAGTTGCTTTAGGTACTGAAGTGTGCACATTTAACTTACCATATTTTATGTTGAATTAATATACTCCACCTCACATATAATATAGGACATTCATCAAATTATAATTCTCTTTATTCCCATGTCATGCTTTTTAATGCTCTTAAGTATTTTACCTTTACATATATTATTAACCTCATAATATAAATGTTTTGTTTTTAATAGTAAAGTGTCTTTCAAAGAAATTAGGAGAAAAAGGGCTTGTATATTTACCTAATTATTTACCATTTTTGGCATTCTTCAATTATTTTTGCAGATCTGAATGTCTTACTGGTATAATTTATCTTCAGATTGAAGAAATTTTGACATTTCTTAAATGCAGGTCTGATGGCAACAAATTCTTTCAGCTTTGATTTATTATTTACCCATTTACCTGAAAACGTGTGTATTTTACTTTTAGTTTTGAAGCCTATTTTTGCTGGATGTAGGATTCCAAGTTGATATTATTTTTTAGTTGTTTTCTTTTAGCACTTTAAACTGTCAATGTGTTGGCCCAATGATATTGTTACTCCCTCTTGTGTAATACATTCTTTACTCCGGTACCTGTTAGAATTTTTTTCTTTCCCCTTGGATTTCAGTTTGACAGTGATATACCTATGTGCACTTTGTATACGTTTATTCTACTGGAGATTCACTGACCTTCCCAGATTTGTAGATGTATATATTTTCAAACATACAGGAAACATTTCAGTCATTATTTCTCCTAGATCTTCTTTCCTCTGACTTATTCCCTCTCTTCTATCCTTCTGTTCTTCCAACTACAGGTATATTTGACTGCTTGCTGTTTAACAGTTCAACTAATGCTCTGGGTTTTGTTTTTTTTTTTTTTTGGTCTTATTTTCTATGGTTTGTTTATATAAATCTCTTGACCTGTCTTTAAGGTCACTAATCATTTGATTATTTTGTGATTTTTCTGTATAGTTCATCTATTATTTTCACATATTGTGGCTTATAAATATATAATTTTTAACTAATTTTTCTTATATATTTTATTTTATTTTGTGCTGTCAATCTATTATTCTCATATTTTCCTATTTAAGATAGATGTTTTAAATTATTTTCTGCTAATTCCAGTACCTGGATCGTCTATGGTTTGCTTTTGGTGATTTTTTTTTCTTTGCATATGAGTCCTATTTCTGCCTCTACATAGGTCTTGTAATTTGTTATTACATAGCAGAAAATAAGTATAGAAGAAAAGCAGGGATAGAGGATTAACAGTGGGTTTTTATTTTCTTTTCGCCCAAAAATTTCAAGTTCTATTTTCATCTGTTGGCTAATGTGGAGAGTTGATTGTTCAGATTTCACCAAGGGTTTATTTGATCTGGGAATGAGCTGAAGCTTCCCTCTTGTCAGCCCAATTGCTAACATTCAGTTTCCCAAGGAAGGGCTAGTCTCATGGATCTTATCAGGATTTGATTTAGGATTCCTTATAAAAACTTTGAATTTTTCAATTTCAGGTATTGAGACAATGTGGAAGATGCAGCAGATTGAATGATTTCTGTCTGCTTATCCGTTCTAATTTCGATTTCATTGTTTTCAGCAAACTTGGGATGAGGTAGAGAGAATCACTGTGCTGAGCAAATTATTACTGTACTTGGTAGTCTTTCAGACTATAATACAGCCCATGATCTCCGCCGTTGCCAATAGCTCAGATGGCTTCATTTCCACCCAGTAAAGTCCTGGGTCTTGAGCATCCTTGTGCTTGCCCTGCATTCAGACCTGCAAGACCTCACTGCTTACTTACAATGGGCACCTTTCTCTCAAAATCATTTCATCAAGCTTTTCTTGTCTCCATTCTTCATTGATAGTCCCATAGATATGCTTTTTATTTTATATGTTGATGTTCTCATAACGTCAGAGGTATGTGAACCAGAGCAACTCCATCTAGAATAGGAGCTGAGTAAATAAAGGCTGAGACCTACAGGAATGCATTCCCAGACAGTTAAGGCATTCTAAGTATAAGAGGTTGGCACAAGATACAGGTCCTAAAGACCTTGCTGATAAAACAGTTAACAGCGGCAAAGAAGCTAGCTAAAATTGACCAAAACCAAGATGGTGACAAGTGACCGCTGGTCATCCTCACTGCTACACTCCCACCAATGCCATGACAGTGAACAAATGCCATGGCAATGTCAGGAAGTTGCCCTATATGGTCTAAAAAGGGGAGGCATAAATAGTCCACTCCTTGTATAGCATACAGTCAAGAAATAGCCATAAAAATGGGCAACCAGCAGCCTTTGGGGCTGCTCTGACTATAGGGTAGCCATTTTTTTTGTTCCTTTACTTTCCTAATAAACTTGCTTTCACTTTACTCTATGGACTTGCCCTGAATTCCTTCCAAGAGCCCATTCTTGGGGTCTGGGTTCAGGCCCCTTTCCTGTAACAATAAGAGCTAAGGGCTTTTGTGTCTTAAGTGGAAGCAGAAAGTGCCTAGTGAACTTTTAAACATTTTTTGGGACTCATTTCAAATGTTGCTTCTTAGTTTTTTAATTAAAATTCTCATTTGAAACTAATTTTTCTGCTGTTGCCATGATGTACAATCTTAGAATATTATTTATGTTAGTTTAGAATAACTAGTTGTTTATTGGATTTATTTGCTAAAAGACACGACAGTATTTGAGTCCAAGAACCACATTTTATTCATCTATTTAGTGTCAGTAAGTAGTGGTAGATTGTGCTGTGAAAAGAGAATAAATCTTGGGGCCCCAAAATCACTAAACTAAAGGGAAAAGTCAAGCTGGGAACTGCTTGGGGCAAACCTGCCTCCCATTCTATTTGAAGTCACCCCTCTGCTCACTGAGATAAATGCATATGTTATTGCCTTCTTTGGAGAGGCTAATTAGAAACTGTCTCTTATCTACCTATATCTGGAAGCCCCTTCCTTGCTTGGAGGTGTGCCCCCTTTCTGAACCAATCAATGTTCATGTTACATATGTTGACTGATGTCTCATGTCTCTCTAAAATGTATAAAACCAAGCTGTGCTCTGGTGCATGTGTTGTCAGGACCTTCTGAGGCTGTGTCATGGGCTCACATCTTCAACTTTGGCAAAATAAACTTTCTAAATTAACTGAGACCTGTCTCAGATATTCGGTGTTCATAATAGTATAAGAAATTTACAAAAATCAACAAGAAAACCAAGTAACTCCATTAAAAAGTGAGCAAATAACATGAACAGACACTTCAAAAGACATACAGGAGGCCAACCAACATATGAAAAAATGCTAATCATCACTTATCATCAGAAAAATGTAAATCAAAACCATGAGATATCATCTCACATCAGTCAGAACGCCTATTATTAAAAAGTAAAAAATTACAGATGTTGGTGAGTCTGCAGTGAAAAGGGAATGCTTATATTCTGTTGGTAGAAATGTAAATTAGTTTAGCCAGTCTAGAAAGCAGTTTGGAGATGTCTCAAAGACCTACAAAGATAACTACCATTTGACCCAGAAATCCCGCTACTGGGTATATACCCAAAGGAAAATAAATCATTTTACCAAAAAGACACATGCATGTGTATGTTCACTGCAGCATTATTCACAGTAAAGACATGGATTTAAATGGACTGGGCTTGTACTTAGTTGTTCTGAAATCTTTAGCAAGTTTATTAAATTTTCTGAAACTGAAAAGGTACAATCCCTGACACACAATTGGCACTCTATAAATGGGAATTGTTATTGTGTGGTATTAGAAATTTATTGCTAGAAAGTATTCTATTTAGTGAATGACTGAGCGAGTGCATGAGTGAGTAACTGAAAAAAATATTTTTTGCCTTACAAAATGGAGGCTGAGAAGTTTAAGGTCCAGAGTCTGTATCTGGTGAGAGCCTTCTTGCTGGTGGGGACTCTGAAGGGTCTCAAGGTAGCATAGGTATCAGATTGTAACGGGGAATGGAGCAGGGCTGCGGGGGCATCCGGAAGTCGCTCCCAGTTACCCCATCAGGAGGGGGACGCCCTTAGCTCCCTCCCTGTTCCGATGATTTCCCCAATGTGCCCAGGTTCTTGGCCTCTCTTGTTCCAGGAATGGGGAAGCCCTGGAGGAACGGTGAGCTTACTGTTGGAATAAATATCACTGACCCAAAGAGTTTAGCAGAAAGCGATTT
>CAUYLG010073295.1:0-65520 GCA_963573385.1 Cacajao melanocephalus
GTTCTAGATCCTTGAGGAATCACCACACTGTCTTCTACAATGGTTGAACTAATTTATACTCCCACCAACAGTGTAAAAGTGTTTCTGTTTTTCCATAGCCTTGCAAGCATCTGTTGTTTTCTGAGTTTTTAATAATCACCATTCTAACTGGTGTGAGATGGTATCTCACTGGGGTTTTCATTTGCATTTCTCTAATGACCAGTGATGATGAGCTTTTTTTCATATGTTTGTTGGCCGTATAAAGGTCTTCTTTTGAGAAGTGTCTGTTCATATCCTTCACCCACTTTTTGATGAGGTTGTCTTTTTTCTTGTGAATTTGTTTGTTACTTGTAGATTATGGATATGTGCTTTGTCTTATATGAATTACCAATTCATATCTTTCACCCATTTTTCTATTGAACTATTTGTCTTTTTCTTGAATGAGTTCCTTATATGTTTTGAATATCAATCCTTTGTTGTATATCAGCAAATATATTTTCCTAATCTTTTACTTTACTTTTAGTGTATTTATGGTCACGTTCATTGACAGAATTTTATTGACAAAGTGAAATGCAACCACTTTTTCTTCTATGGTTTTTGCATAGACTTACCCTATGTGGCATCTCTAATATTTTTGTTAATATTTTACAGTGTTGCATTGTGTTTGGGTCTTTAATCCTTCTGAAACTTATATTTTTCAATAGTTAAAAGTAGTGATGAAAATTAATTTTTCCCAACTGAACAGTCTATCTTTTCCCCATTTATTTGAAGTGCCACATTTGTCATATAATACATTCCCCATATATCCTTGGCTCTGCTTCTAGATTCCCTTTTATGTTCTATCGAGCTATTTTTTTAAAACCTTATACCAATAGCACAGTGGTTTATGTCTCATAGCTTTGTATTATGTTTTGATATCATAAAAGGCAATGGCCAGGCCTATCCTGATCAGCTCATCCCAGTAGGTAAATGACATACCTGCCTAAAATTTTGAAAAAAGAGTTCTAAAGAGAAAATATGCTTTCCTACACTTCTGATGTAGTCCATCAGAGGATGGTTTGAGGAGGAATAGTGATGATAACCAGGCATCACAGATTGCTTGTTGTATTTCTTAGTGTAACTAGGCATATGCGATGCCTGGTTATTATAATTTAATTTGTGTTTAATGTAGCGATATGACATTATAGCAATATAGCAAGAAACTGAACCTGATAATAGATCTAGAAAATGTGGCTTGCCCATCATGGTTTTGTAAAACCATTCTGGAGTTTTCAGATGTTACAGCTGGGAATCTCTGAGCTCAAACAAAACAAAACAAAAAAAAAACAAAGCAGCGTTTAGAGCTGATCATCTGGCAGTTTCTCCCGGCAGGCTGGCTGTCCCAGCACTCAGGCCTGGCTGTCATAGTGGAATTAGGGAAAACCCAAGGAGCTGTGCTCACCAAGCTCTTTTGCTTGTTATAACCTCAGATCTTAGAAGGTCATGGCAATGACATGCGATTTGTATACTCTGTGCATCTGAGGGTTCCTTCTCCCTCATCTGCAAGCCAGGGTCTTCTGGGCTACTTCAGAAATTTAGAACAGCATGTTCTGTCTTTTAGAACTTGTTTTTCAACATTTTCTTGGATTTTTCTTTAACATTTTCTCCTCTAGAAGAATTGTTATCATCGGTGTATAACGTATTTGAAAAATCTCGCTGGAAATTTAACTGTAATTCCACTAAAATTATAGAATAATCTGGGGAGAATAAGCATCTTTACAGTGCCAGGATTTTTCAAACAGATAACGTGAACGTTTTCTCTGTTTGGGTTTTCTTGTACGTCCTTTAGTAAAGTTTTGTCATTTTTCTTTGTTTAGATCTTACACAGTTTTAGTTTATCCTTAGGCATTTTGTAGTTTTGTGGATTTTGCGAATAGGATATTTTTCATAACATTTTGGAATTGTTACTACAGAATAGAGACAAGCCACAGTTTTTATATGTTAATATTGTGCTTGGCTTCCTAACTTAATGAAATCTTCAAATTCTGATCATTTACTTCAGAGAGTTCTCTTAGATTTTCTAGGTATGCAGTGATGTTGTCTGCCAATACTGACAGTTTTGTTTCTTCCTTTAAAATTTTTATATCTTATTTCTTTTTCCTATCATTTAAAAATCTAAGACTTTCAGGTCAATGTGGAATAATAATGATAGAATCTTTATTTTATTTCTAACATCAATAGGAAGAATTTTCTTATTTCCTTCTTAAATATGATACTTGCTCAAGTTTCTAGCCAACATTCTTTATCAAGAAAAGAAAATTTTCTTCTATTTCCAGTTTGGTAAGAGTTGTTGGGAATGGGTGTTATGGTTCATGAGGTAATTGTTCTGCCTCTGTTCAAGTGATATTATACTCTTCCCCTTTTAGTCTATTAATTTAACACTATTTTGAAATGTTGAACCAACATTGCATTTTAGGGAATAAACGCCATTTGATTTTTCCCATTTGTGGTAATAATGCTTTTAATCTGTTTGTAAGTACTTAAATAGGACAGGCAATCTTTTGTTCTCTTGAAAACTGATGCTCTGTGGGCCTCCCTGACTCTGTTATTCTATTATTTTTGCTACTGGTAATTGAGTCTGTGGTCATTCTCTTCAAAGATGTTATTGCAGATTACATAGGGGAAACTAAAGCTATTTGGAGTATATCCCTCAACTTTTAAAAAATTGATTTTTTATTTATAATTTACATAATAATAGTATATATTTATGGGGTCCAGTGCCATGTTTCAGTGCATGTATAGATTGCATAATAATCAAATTAGAGTCATTACCATATCCATCACATTAAACACTTATCATTTCTTTGAAATGATAGCATTCCAAATCTTCTCTTATAGCGATCTTAAAATATCCACTACATTGTTGTTTGCTGCAGTCACCCTACTGTGTAACAGAACAGAACACCAGAACTTATCTTTTCCAACTGTAACTTTGTACCCACTGACCAGTTTCTGTTATTCCCTTAGATCTTTGACTTTTTTTTTTTTTTTTTTTTTTGAGATGAAGTTACGCTCTTGTTTCTCAGGCTGGAGTGCAATAGTGCGATCTCGGCTCACTGCAACCTCCGCCTCCTGGGTTCAACTGAGCCTCCTACCTCAGCCTCCTGAGTAGCTGAAAGGCTATTTCCCTCTTCAAATACATTTGGGGCTATCACTGTGGAGTTACACACCCTAACATCAAAATCAGACCCACAGGCTCACTGCAACCTCCACCTCCTGGGTTCAAGGGATTCTCCTGCCTCAACCTCCTGAGTAGCTGGGATTACTGGCGCCTGCCACCATGCACAGCTAATTTTTGTATTTTTAGTAGAGGTGGGGTTTTGTCACGTTGGCCAGGCTGGTCTCGAACTCCTGACCTCAGTTGATCTGCCTGCCTTAGCCTCCCGAAGTGCTGGGATTACAGGCATGAGCCACTGCTCTCAATCCCTTAACTTTTAAAAGTTGACATCATAGAGAACAACCAAAACATACCAACTGGTGATTGGTTCCTGTCAGAAACACAGTCTTATATTTATTTGAGGAGGGCTGACCCATGATAGCATTGTATAGCTCATCTTCATGTGAAGAAACATAGAAAACTACAAAAGATTTCAGAGAGTAGAGAGGATGGACCAACATGGAATCAATCCAGAATCCAGGACACAGACAGAAGGCTAATGATCTTTAGGTTTCCATGACAACCAGAGGTGGCTTTACCACGATGCTAACGAAACAAGATTCTGGGCCTCTCACTTGCCCCGTCCCCTTCCCATGCCCTGCTCCTAATTTTGTATTTGTAATTTTGCATTCTTCTCCTTAAAAAGAGACCTCAAGTTGTATAACCTTGGACCCCACAAAACCTGCACCCCTAATGACAACCCCAGGCATGACATGCATACCAGTCACCAACCCTAGACCCAGTGCTCTGAAAGCCCTTTTCTGGCAGCCCTGATAATTCTCTGAGTTTAGTAATTAGAGTGGGTGGCAGATTAAATTACCCTGTTGCTTCCCAGCTGGGCTGGGAGAACTGTGGCCTGACATAGAAGCCGGTGAGTGTCACATGAAACAAGTGCTCAGCTATCTCACACTCTGCGCTCCACGGGGGCACGTGACCGAATTCATTATTAACGCCGAGCTGATCTGGTTACCTTGATTGACACTAAGTGATTTCAGCCTGGGCTATATTTGTCTTCATGGGGAAAATGCCGAGGAGCTGAAAGGCTATTTCCCTCTTCAAATACATTTGGGGCTGTCACTGCGGAGTTACGCACCCTGACATCAAAATCAGACCCACGGGCTTTGGAAGACAGAAAATGACATCATGGGCAAAAAATGGTGTCAGCTTAGTTTTGTTTTTCCATTCTCTTTCTGAACTCTGACAGAGAAGTAGTTTGTCTAGAATTTGAAAAGGCTTTCAGGCAAGGAAAAGGAAGAGTTTAGTGGTAGCTGGACTTGTTTGACCACACAAAAAATAGTTTCCAGGACATATTTCTCTATCCTTATGGTTCCACTCTGTTACTAGTAAGCTTCGTTTTAAAATGTTTTTATTTGTTAGGGTTTTGGTATCTAATGAACAAGACTTATGAATCATTTAACCTACTGTTGAATAAAATTTTAAGGTCTTAGTAGAATTAAATATTACTTAATACAACACAGTTTTGTTTATAGTACCAAAAAGAAAAATATTACCTATAAGAAATTCTACCCTAAAGTCTGACAACCCTTTCCCATGCTTGCCAAGCACATAAGACAAGTCTGTGAATGACCTAGTATTATCTTTACAGTGCTGTGCTATGTGAATTCTGAATGCGTGTAAGAAATACATCGAACCTAGTAACACAGGCAAAAATCAGATACCGCTAGTCCATAAATTTCAATTAGAAAGTTGAAATTAGACTGAAGGGGAAATTTTAGCCTAAAGATATCAAATAGAGCTATAATGGCTTAAAGTGAACTATTGCCCTATCTCATAGGATTCAAGTAGTTTGGATGGAGTAAATGTTTAACCTAACAAGCAGTTGTTTTGATGGATTCCTCCAGACTTGAGAATAGCAAAGGGAACGTTAAAAAAAAAAAACACACCCTTGATCATTGTTCTGGTCCTCATACATGCTCTGGTTCTCTCTTTACTGCTGGTGTAGAGGAAGGGGACCCCCTTGCAGGCTCACAGCCTGGTGGTTTTTGGTACAGAGATGTGATAAAGCTTGTTCTAACTGCCTGTAGAGATGGTTACTCATATCAGACTGGGTCAGGTGAGCAGGGAGGCAGAGCCACTGCTTAGCTTCAAATCACTAAGTCGTAACTCCCGAATCTGCTCCTCCTCACCTCTTGAATTTCTGCCTCCTTTCCAGGGAAGATGACAATGAGTTGGGCTGCTTTTTGACAGAGAAATGGGAGGGAGTGTCCACTGACCCAAGGAAAATACTTCATCTCATGAAAACATGGTTTCTTTTATACAGAGGCATATAAAAATGCATGTAAACAAGTATTTTTTATTGAACATTAAATTTTATTGGTACAGAGCATGTGTTTTGTTATACTGGTGACTAATGCCTTTTAAAAATGAGATTTTGAAATGCCATTCTACTTATGTAATGGAGATAAAGAGCTTTTAGGACATTGTTCTGCTGTGAACCCCTATAATAATAGCTGATTAGCAACAAGACAACTTGAGGTGCCAAGAATATTTTCTGCAGAACTTTCTATTAAGTAGGAAAAGGTTTTGTTTTTTGGGAAGATTATCCAGATGGTTTTGCCAGGGAAACCTCTCTAACTGGACCTCAAACATCATTAGTTTGCAAATATTAGTGTGCAAAAATACTTATTTGCATGTAGATGCCCTGGCTGGTTCCTATTTCCCTGTCTAATGAGGTCACTAGGAGAGTGATTTATTTAAAAACATCTAGCTAAAAATAAATTTATCCATGAGAGAAAGAGGAGGAAATACACATATTAAAAGTTACTTATTTTAAAAATCTTTATCTCAACACTGACTTTTTTTTTTTTTACTTTAATTTCTGGGATACATGTGCAGAATGTGCAGGTTTGTTACATAGGTATACATGTGCTGTGGTGGTTTGCTGCACCCACCAACCCGTCATCTAGGTTTTAAGCCCCACATGTATTAGGTATGTGTCCTAATGCTCTCCTTCCCCTTGCCCCTTACCCCCCAACAGGCCCCCGTGTGTGATGCTACCCTCCCTGTGTCCATGTGGACACTGAGTATCTTATAAAGCCTTGATGATGTTCCATAATCATAATTTTTCTTTTTAATAAAGCGTTTTTGAGTCTGCAGTAGATTCCTGGATGTTAGCTACTATGACCATGATGATTATCACATTTATGAAAGTATGCTTGTTTTTGAAAATAACAGGAGAAGCCAAAGAGGCAAAGTAAATAAAAACACTTTCCAAAAAAATTATTGAAATAACGAATGTGTTGGAAGTGAGTATTTTCCCAGGCTGGCGATTTTCTTATACTATAAAGTGTATGGACAGCTGAATCCCTGGTCACATTCGCAGGGGCCTGGCTTCTGAGTTCCCCTGGGCTCCCAAACACAGCATCCTTGCAGACGTGTGTGTCACGTAGCATCATCCCCAGCTTCTGGAAGACATGGTCCTAGGTCTTTAGGGAAAATCTTCCCACTTTCAGATTTTTATAAACATCCTGAGAGCTGCAGGGTATGACTGCTGAAAAATAAAGATTAGTTCTCAAGATCACTATGCAGACTAGCACTCATTCCATGGGAAATGGGGTTTTTGTTCATTTGCCATTTTTTAAAGTTGATGTCATTC
The DNA here is from genome assembly GCA_963573385.1 of Cacajao melanocephalus. Classification (NCBI taxonomy): domain Eukaryota; kingdom Metazoa; phylum Chordata; class Mammalia; order Primates; family Pitheciidae; genus Cacajao; species Cacajao melanocephalus. The sequence continues at coordinate 6,792 of CAUYLG010073295.1, forward strand.
AGGGCAACTTTGGTCTCCCCCAATTATCCCTGATTCTCAGCTGAAGTGACCACAGGTTTGATATGTGTTCTATCTTAAAGCAAAACTTCCTCAATTTCTTTTACAGTAGGAAAGCTCATGGGTTCTGCAACTTGCTAGCTGTGTAACTTTGGGCACATTTGCCTCAGTTTCCTCACTTGTAAATGCGGAAAATGATACTTTCTCTTCCTGACACTGTGAGGATTAAATGAGATAATATGTGGAAATCATCTGGCACGTAATAGAAACCCAACAAATGTGCATCCTCGTTCCTCTACACCCCTTTTGGGAAAATCTTTCCTGCTTGGATAAATCCAGACTTTCTGGAGACTGAGGTTTCCTGGTCTGAATATCACCCTCAGGGGAGGCTGAGCCCAGATTGGGAAGTCTCTGTGCTCCCTACCTGCATTCGCCAAGACCCTTCCTCTTCTCTACACGTCTGTCCTTCACCCCGAGCTCCTTCTGGGAGGAGCAAAGGGGCTCCATAAACTCAAAAGGATCCTTCGAAAGGTGTTATGTGAACAGCGGACTTCCAGGGATAGTGAGACCAAAGGCAGATTGTTGGAGGAAGGGGCTTTTGAGAAGCAGGGCTTTCCCTGAACCCCACAGATGCCCCCATGCAGTGGGCTACTTATTCCACCTGAACCCTGGGAGAGCTCCAGCGAAGGGCTCACACAGGCTGTAGCAGAGAGTATAAGAAATAGCCATTGGTAGCCACAATTAGGGATCTCGGGCTGGTCAAAGTCAAGGTCATTCATTAACATTTTCTGAGCACCTGTTCTCCAAGAGTATATATGTTTTGCTCGTTGTTTCTCAGCACCTGCACTAAAGGAGCCATTGTTTAGATCAAGGTACTAGTGCAAGGATCCATGGATAGGCTTCTGAGGGTAGGTGATTCCCTGAAGCTGTGTGCAAAACAGTATGTGCGCATGTTTTTGTACATTTCTGGGGAGAGCATCCAGAACTTTCATTACCTTCTCAGGAAGCTAGGAACCACCTGCTGGTTGTGAACTGAATGTTCTGGGACCAGTAGGAATTTTGGCTCCAGAGTCCTTCCTGGGCCTCCAGATAGATAACACGTTATGACAGAGGGCACAGCCATCATTCCTAGGAGGCCCATGCCCAGTGACTGAGCACTGAGCAATATTTGCTGCACCTCCTGCCAGCCATGGCTTCCTGGATCATTAGCTCGTCAACAGTTGGTCTGCATATGGCGAAAGAAAAATCAGTCAGCTGGTGCTAAGCCACATTCTGGGCTACAGTTGTAGGGAGAGTGTTGAGCTTGGCCATGGAGGGTGGTGCTCTGGGCTGTTTGGCCACCTCGGCCAGGCTGTTCAAGCCTCAGCTCTCCTCCTGGGATATTAGCTCCTGGCTGTAAGGCCATGTCTCCCGCTCTCATTAATGTATCCTGCACAGTTCTTGGTGCCCTGAAGGTGCTCAGCTCATGTTCATGGAGGTGACAAGAAGAGGAGCTTATAGTCCCTGCCCCAGGCTGAAGGGGGAATCAGTCTATATAAATAACCATGAGAGAATTACAGGTCAGGAGCTCAGAGGCTGCAGATCAGAGAATCACTAACTTCAGCTCAAGGGCTGGGTGGGTGGATGGGGACTCCGAGAAGTATTTATGGGGACTGAGAGGACTTTAGAGATAGGGCTTGATGGAATGGTAGAAGGTAGACATGGGGATATGCAGACAAAGGGCATTTCTGGGAGGGAAGTGGCCTGAGCAGGACAACACAGGGCAGGGAGGTTCTGGGCTAGAGCAAGCCACCTGGCTGGGCTTAACCAAGATTGCCTAGAAGAGGGGCCCAACTGGGCTGGAAAGTGGTTAACCGCCCACTGCTCTGTACTCCCCTCACCCAAGCAGAAGAGGACTGACTGAGCGATGGGTCTGGTGGTCCCCTGTGGCTGTGCCACTGGATCCAGGGACCCGCTGGCCTCAGGTCCTGGGGGTTCACTGACCAAGGCCCCAAGCCAGGGCAACCCAGCAAGGCTCAGCACTGTGCCAGGTTATGCTTTTTACAGCTAAAACCTCACCAGTCTCGGAGGAAAGTGCTCCTGCTTTTCAGTTCTTGGGGCTCACATAGATCACTCTTGAAGGCAGGAAGCAGATCTATAATTATTGAGGCAGCTGAGATGCCTTTCCCAGGGGCTGATGTTTAGGCTTATAATGTCATCATTGATAAGGCCCATTAATCTCTGGTAACGGACGAAGTAGGGCAGTGTTACTGGACTTGAGACAGGATTTTTCTTCTCTCATCCCACTCCACCCCTCTCACTTCCCTTCCCCAAATTTCAGCTTCTCTGTCTCCAGATGATCTCTAGTATTTTCAGCGTTATCTCTTCACCACAGAGGGAACATTCTAGGAGACAATAAAAATCAGAATTGTTGCTTAATAGCCTCTGTGAGATTCAAACCTCCTTTTAATTTAAATATCTCTCTTCCTCCTGGCAGCCTTCATGGATTGCCTTTCCCTAAGACTTTGCTTTCTTTATGATGACCTTGCTATTTATATAAGTGGTTCTCTTCTGTTGCATCTGGTCCTAAAGAAGCATTGCAAATATTTCAGGCTCTGGACCCTTTAAAGCATCATTTTTTTAAGAACATATATTCTGTCCCTCATTTAGACTAGGGGGAGAGAGGGTAGGAATTCTGATGCCCTCTCTCAGCCTTTGTATGGGGATTGTCTTCATTAGCTTTTGTGCTTAAGTCTTCCCTCTCTTTCTCCCTAGAGTGCACATCCAGAGCTTGCTATGGGGAAGGGTAGGCTGTGCAGTGGATGGGGTAGATGGTGTGTGGGGGTGTGTGTGTATGCATGTTTGTGTGTGAGCCCAGGCCCCTCGGTCCACTTTCTTGTAAGAATCCAAGCATCACTAGTTAAGGCAGAGGACACTGAAAGAGTCTGTAGCCGGAAAGTCCTGGGGACTCTTTGCCGCAGCAGGGACACCACCTGTTGCTGCCCTCAGCTCAGATGGAGGACATAGTCCGTGAGGGGAGGCACAGGACTTCCCTCTGCTTGGCTGTTGGAGAACGGTGTGGTCAGGACAGCTCTGGCAAAGCTGTGATACAGACATTAAGTCCTGGGCTTCCCTGCCCCCACCACGTGCCCCCTCCTGGGTTCTATACACGGCTGGGGCACACCAGTTCCAGGCCCTCCGTGCACACACTGTCCCGGCCAGGAGCGGAAGAGGATTCCAGCAAGGGGAGGGCTAAGCCAAGGCTGAGGCAGCGTGAGCACATCGACAAATACATTTTTAAATCACAAATTTAAATAGTAATTGCAAAATGTACAATTTCTGGCATACTGAAAATTTGACAGTCACAAAATAAAATTGTAATAATGCTCCTTAAGGTAGCCAATGAAACTTAAGCACCGTAACAATCTGTTAGCCACCATCACTTGTTTAAAAATTCTGCAAACCAGGTCTTCTTTAGCCATCAGAAATTTTATATTCTTATTTCTCCTCGAATCTGCATTTCCATCCACCTTCCCCCATAGGATTTTATTATAATATGTCTTCATGCTTATTATACTCACTGTAATAAAACTACGTATGTATTGAAATTAGCTGAAAACCTTCTGTGAGCATTAGTTCTAAGTGTTAAAAACAATTTCTGTATTATTCATTAAAACAATTTTATTTATTGATCAAAATATCAAATATATGAATTCTTATAAATAACAGAAATACAATGTTAATGACATGGGAGGGTTTTTTTCAGCCGTATTCTCTATATATGAATGAATATTACCTATTGTTAAAATGAGACCATGCTCAGCTTCAGTTCCACTATTTGTTCTTTCTTAGAGATGTACATGCTGAGAAAACATGTTCACAAAATATGATCGAAATAGAAAAAGTTTTGTTATAGCAAAGATCATCAATTATTTTAACTCCTTCCCAGTTATATACCCAAATCATATGGTTATCTATCATCAAAATTTATTTTTAATGATCTGTCAGCTGACAATTCAGTTAGGTGTCCATCAATTTGAAGTTCTTTGAGGAATAGAGAATCAACTAACTGTGAAAATTGATTTTTGGTCATTGCACTCGTTCATATTCTCAATTTCTAGAAAGTATATTTTAAAAGCTCTTCTATGACAGTTATATTGTGTTGCTTTTCCACAAGAAGTGCCATATTTAATCTGATATACTCTGAAAGGGTTAGAATAATCAATATATTATTAATTTTGATATCTCTTACTCGTATAATTTAAAAAAGGTTTACACACACACACACACACACACACACACACACACAGAGCTGCAGATTTAGCTGATTCACTTATAAATATTGTCCACCATTTAACTTAATTAGTAAACCCAAAACGCACCATTAATCAAACTGACTCTCAATCAGAAAATATCTGACTTTTTCTGCATTTTAAAATTCAGTCAGACATGTCAGCATGCATCCTGGAGTCAGCATTAATCACTTATGAATTTTCTTTCTGGTGGAGTGAAAGATAAGGTGCTGAGGCTTGCCTTGAGTTTGTCACCTGCCAGAAGTAGGTGCTGTCACCTTTATGTTTCTTCCCACTCTCTCTTGGTATGCTTTGCTCTCCCACAGAAAGGACCATCCTTTGACAATGCTAGTCAGGGAATGGACTCTTCCATTGTTAAATGAAATACAAAGCATCTTCAAAAAGTTCATGGAAATGTGTAATATAAGGAAACGATGCATAGATTTCAGATTTTTTTGCACCAAAATAAACCCATGCTAACTTGTTATAACATATCTACACAGGCTCTAGTTTGAGGCACTAAGAGGGATATGACATCAGTTTGAAAAGAGACCCTATCAGAGAAACATGAATTCTGATAAAATTGAAGCAAGAGAAACCATCAAATTTATGCTAAAGCTTAGGTGGAAGAATGGTGAAATCACTGATGCTTTATGAAATGTTTAGGGGGACAATGCCCCAAAGAAATTAGCTGTTTACAAATGGCTAACTCATTTTAAGAAGAGATGAGATGATGTTGAAGATGAAGCCCACCATGGCAGACCACCCACATCAATTTGCAAGGAGAAAAATTAATCTTGTTTGTACCCTAACCAAAGAGGACCAACAATTCACAGAAATGATAGTCAACACCGCAGATATCTCAATTGGTTCAACTTCCGCAATTCTGACTGAAAAATTAAAGATGAGCAAACTTACCACTTGATGGGTGCCCAGATCAACTGCAGACAAGAGCAGAGCTTTCAATGGAAATTTAAATAAGTGCAGTCCAGATTCTGAAGAATGTCTTCAAATCACTGTAGCCTCTATCAGAGCAATTGGCTTTATCAGTACCATCCTGAAGACAAGGCATAATCAAAGCAATGGCTACCAAAAGATAAAGTGGTCCAGTCAAAGCAAAAGCAAACTGGTCAACAGCAAAGGTCATGGCAACAGTTTTTTGGGATGCTCAAGACATTTTTCTTGTTGACTTTCTGGAGGGCGAATGAATGACAACATCTGCTTATTATAAGCATGTTTTGAGAAAGTTAGTCTAAGCTTTAGCAAAAAAAAAAAAAAATGCCCAAGAAATCTTCACCAGAGACTCTTTCTCCACCATGACAGTGCTCCTGCTCATTTTTCATCAAACAAAGGCAATTTTGTGAGAGTTTTAATGAGAAATCATTACGCATCCACCTTAAAAACCTGATTTGGCTTCCTCTGACTTCTTTTTGTTTCCTAATCATAACAAATACTTAAAGGGCATTCATTTTTCTTCAGTCACAAATGTAAGAGACTGCATTGACATGGTTAAACTCCCAGGATCCTCAGTCCTTTAGGGTCGTACTCAATGGCTGGTATCATTGCTTACAAAAGTGTCTTGAACTTGATGGAGGTTGTGTTGAGAAATAAAGCTTATATTTTTTATTTTTATCCTTTTATTTTTATCCTTACTTTTTCCAGAAACTTTTTGAAGCCCTCTTGTATATCTTAATGTGTTCCTTCATTTGATACTCTGGAGGTTTTAGCCTCCTGGGAAAAATGCACCATACTAATTAAGGCTCAGGATAGGTTAGGGGGATCCCTTTCTTCTGTAAAGTGGAATTGCAAAGGGGAAGTGGGAAAGAAAAACCCACAGAAGCCCTGACCATGAGACATTCTTAGGAAAAGTAGTCATAGAAGTTGAATATCTAGAATTAGATTCTATTAAAACAACCTGTGTTGACATACCTTCTGAGAAGTCTTGGGTTACCCCTGGCCAGGAATCATGCTTTGGTTTGAAGACCATTAGCCTAACTCCAAGAGTGACAGTATGGCCAGATCTGTAAGAAGACCACATTGCCTCTCACCTTCTAAGTGTAATACCATTCACCAAACATTGATGGAGATCCAGGCACAGGCCAGATCCTTTGGGGAAAAGTATACTCTATTCCTTCCTATGAAGAGTTGAAGGAGTTCAGGAATATGCTCAAAATATGCCACCTTGATCCATTGCTTATCTTGAGCTGAAGGCACTTGAAAAACAGTGACACAGGGAGAGGCTTTCTCTGAACTCCCTTAATCTGCCTGAAGACAGATGCCTCAAAAGGAACTCCAGTGTCCTAAATCCCTCTGCAGGAGTTTCATCAATTGAGGAAGATTTGCCCTTATCGCAGGAGCAGACACTAGAAGTCAACACCACACCCAGACAAACTGCTCTAAACTAACATATCTACCACCCGTTATTCTAAGGGCCCATTCATCTTTCTTAAAAATCATTTACTCTCTCTTCAGTGGTCTATGTCCTCCCTCTCCTTCCCCTATTGATAAGCTCTCAAATCTCATCACTTTTTGGGTATTCACTTTTATCCCCGCTGTGAGGATCCTCTACATGTAGTGTTCAAAATTAAGGAATTTGTGTACCTTTGGCCTTTTGACCTGCCTATCATCAGCTTATTTTACAGACCCGGTTACTGAGCCTTGGAGAGTGAGGAAAGTCTTCCCTCCCTGCTATGGTCTAAATGTTTGTGTTCCCTCTACATTCAGATGTTGAAAACCTAAGGACAAATGTGATGATATTAGGAGGTGGGGTCTTTGGGAGATGGCTAGATTATGGGGGCAGACCCCCCATGAATGAGAATAGAACCATTTTAGAAGAGGCCCCAGACAGATGCCTTGCTCTTCCATGATGTGAGGACACAGTGAGAAGGTGCATTCACCAAATGCAGCAATCTACCCGTGCCTTGATCTTGGACTTCCCATCCTCCAGAACTGTGATAAATATATTTCTGTTGTTTATGAGTTACCCAGCTTATGACATTTTGTTATAGCAGCCTAAACAGACTAAAACACACCCCTGTAAGAGTGTGTTTGTTGGAAGCAAGTCACTAGGTCCTGTTCACACTTAAGGGGAGATTACATAAGGGCGTGAATACTGAGTGAGAGGCAGAGATCATTGGGAGCCATCTTAAAAATAGTTGAAGCTTCTTTGGTCTGAGTTTTGAGTCCTACCTGCTTTATGGGTTAAGGGGAAGGGTCTTACTTTATATGCAATGACAGAAATTATAAATGTTTCAGAGAAAATATGTGTAAAAATATTCACTACTATGTTGTTGATAATAAAAAATTAGAAATAGCATACATTGCCCTAAAAGTCTGGGAAGTATCCAGGTAGCATGTACCTCCCCATACACACCCATCCTCATCAATCCCTGCTCAGTCCCATCAATTTAGACTCTAAGGCAGGAGAGGATACAATGTATAGAGAAAAGCTGTGCATCTATTGACACTCCTGTCCTCTTCCACCTCTCTCCACTTCCCTTTGCCAACAAGAATGTACATAGGCTGGATATAAAGGCAAGCAAAACCATAATTGGAGTCTGATGAGCTAGGGAAAGATGAAAACATGAAAAAGACTAGAGCTAACAATGGAGACAGGGCAGGTTCTTTAGAAGTGACCTTCTGTCAAGTAAAGGGGACAGGAGCTAGCTGCTCTTTCTTGTGTGTACTCTCTCTCTCTCTCTCTCTCTCTCTCTCTCACACACACACACACACACACATACACACACACACACATAGTTCATTTGGTTACACAGTTCACTCTGTTACACGGTTCATTTTGTCATTTATAAAAACTAAAAATAGATATACATGAATCCATATTTCTTTTAAATACCAGGGCTGAGAATTTTAAAAAACACTGAAAAGCCACATGTACGAAGAAGAAATTAATGTTCTTTTATAGTCCTTCCCCAGTAATTATGGAGGATTGGGTCTAGGACATCCCTCTTCCCACCAAATACTGAAGTCCAAAGTTCCTTATATAAAATAGTGCAGTATTTGCATATAATCTAGGTACATCCTCTTATCTACTTTAAATTATCTCTAGACTATTTGCAATACCTAATACAATGTAGATGCTATGTAAATAGTTTATGCTCTATTTTAAAATTTGCATCATTTTATTGTTGTATTGCTATATTCAATTTTTATTTCTTCCAACTATTTTTGATCATTTCTTCCAACTACTTTTCCCAACAATTGATTGAATTCAAGGATGCAGAATCCACAGATATGGAGGGCCAACTATACTTCCTTCTACCCCTTCCCATCTATTTATTCTGGATTTGTGTGTGTTGTGTGATTGAGATGTGGGGACCCAATGCATTATGATTAAATTATAAACGTTTTACATGACTCGTATTCTCTTTCAAAAATTAATTGCTACGTATGCTGGTTTGAAACTATATTTACAATATTTATTTGAACTTATTGCTATGATTAAATAACTTCGCTGCCCACCAACACTCCTTTATATTATGACTTGCCCACTGTGTAGCTCATTTTACTTTACCTCTCCATTGGCTGGAGTGGATCCCAGAACAATTTTCTCAGAGAAGTTACATCTCAGAATATCTAAGAATTTTTTTTTGAAACATTTATACATGAATGGTAAAATCATAATCTGGCTAAGTTAAAAATTAGCCTTTTTTAACTTAGACCTTGGAGATGTTGTGTAATTGGTTTTTGCCATATTGTAGAGATGTCTAAAGGCCAGCTGATTCCGTGTGGCTAAAACTACATTTTACTGCTTGCGTAATATTTTTTTTATCCTTCTATTTCCAGAATCTTGCCAGGATATGTCTACCTACTGGTATCTTAATTGATTTGTTCTGTACAGTAGATTGAGTAATGTCCCTCAAAATTCATGTCTACCAGAACTTCAGAATATGACCTTATTTGAAAATAAGTTATTTGCAGATGGAAATAGTTAAAAGATCTTGAGAAGAAATCATACTGGGTTCATGGTGGTCCCTAAATCCAATGACTGTATGCTTATAAAGAGAGAATGCATCAAGAGACACACAGAGAAGCCAAGTGAGGATGGAGGCAGAGATTGGAGTGATCCTGCCACAAACTAAGAAGCTGGAAGAGGCAAGGAAGCTTCCAGAAGCTGGAAGAGGCAAGGAAGTTTTCCTCCCTAGAGCCTTTGGAAGAAGCATGGCCCTGCTGACATGTTGCTTTGGGCTTCTAGCCTCCAGAGCCATGAGAGAAAAAAACTCAGTTGTTCTAAACCACACAGTTCATTACAGCAGGCCTAGGCAACTCATGCAGTCTGGATGAAGAAGTCTCTTCAACTTACAAATCTTTTTTAGGTCAGTACTTTATTGTTCTCATTTCTTCTTCAAACCACCTAGAATTCACAAGTATGATGTCTACTTTCTGTCTTTTATTTTTATATTCTCTCCAATTGTTTTGATCTCTTTGTTTTTTATCTCTGTATTTTGAGAGAGCTTCTCCAATGTCAGGAAAAATTGTGAAAGACTGAGATCCATACAACATCCCACATTCCATTGAAAAGACACCCAGTCATCTTTTGCTGGGCGTCTTTTCAATGGAATGTTGGATGTTGTATAGAGCAGCAGTCCCCAACTTTTATGTACCATGGACCAGTTTCATGGAAGACAATTTTTCCACAGAAGGTGGGGGAGGAATGGTTTTGGGATGAAACTGTTCCACCTCAGATCATTGGACACTAGATTCTCATAAGGAGTGCGAAACCTAGATCCTTTGCATGCACAGTTCACAGTAGGGTTTGTGCTTCTGTGAGAATCTAATACTGCTGCTGATCTGACAGGAGGCAGAGCTCAGGTGGTTAAGGCTCCCTTGCCAGCTGCTCACCTCCTGCTGTGAAACCTGGTTCCTAACAGGCCACGGACTGGTACCGGTCACGGCCCACGGGTTGGGGACCCTTGGTATAGAGAACTTTTTGTGGTTATCTGATTCTACAAGGTCCAGAGACTTTCGTTATTTATTTTTTCACGGTTATATTATAACTCTGGAATATGTAGAGACCTACTAGTGATGGAAATGATTCCTGTCCATAGGAATAGGAAAGGGAGGAGTGATCCAAAGAGGCGAAAGTGAGGCCTGAGTGCCTGTGGGGATGAAGGGTGCCCCAAAACAGTGTTCACAGAATCCTACCTTTTCACTAACAGCCACTTTTTTGAAGACTGGCCCCATGCTTAATTTCCCTCCAGCATCTTGATTGTCAGTCTTAAATGATTCACTGTGTCTTAGTGTAGCTGAAGCATTTGCCAAAGTATACAACAAGAAAAAAAATGGTTTCTGGAATATTGGTCTTTTAATCACTGCTCCAGATTGGTTCTGAGAACCGAGAGGCACCATCTGCAAAAGGCTTTTGGAGGAAATGGGGTGGGAAGGGTTGTGGGCGGAGTCATCAGGGAGAAGAATAGGTCCCTAGATCCATTAGAGCAGTCTCATCTGCCGTCCCTCTAAGCTGAGCAGCCATTTTGAGGAGAAAACCATTTTGTGGTGTCTTCACCAAGCCTAGATATTTTAACTTCATTTCCAGGCCAGTCCTTGCCACTCTTTCCTTGATTTATTTTCTGTTTTTTTGGCTGTTGTAACAGGAAAATCTATTCCCTTTTCAAACAAACAGCACTGAAAAAGATAGGCCAGGAGAAAGTTCCCACTTAGAGCCTCACCTCTAGGCTTCCAGAAGATAAGCTGCTTCTTCCACTCCTTGGCCCCTGGCTTGGTCCTTGCATGTCCCGGGGCCGACAGGAAGGAAGAGAGGCCTTATTCTCAGAGATGCAGAGCAGGGTCAACTTCCACCTTCTCTGTAAAGTCCTTCCTGGCCACCCAGTCCTCTAACCCTTTGAACTCCTACTTCATTCACTATTCTACTCATTTTTATATTTAATGCTAGACTTGGGTGAATTTTACAAATCATCAACTTTCCAATATGGAATTATTCTTTTTTCTAGCTATAAACTCCTTTAACAGCAAAGACCATACTCTGGCTTCTTTTCTGTTTACCACAGTCCTTAACATGAACTTGGATGCATGGTAGAAGTTTAGCAATTACTTGAGTTGACCTAAATTCAAGCCATCACTCAGCCACTAGCAATACAGTAGCATGAACATTTCGAGGTTAGGTAAAGAATGCTGGGAGGTGGTCAGACCCCCAGCTCCCAAGATGTCCTGCAATAATATCATAGGAAATTATGCCAGTCCCCAGAATGTCACCTCCAAAACTCCCTGCAGGACCGTGGTATTAGGGAATTGTTCCACCCCCAGGAAACAAAGAGTTGTATAACCTACCTTATGTCACTACACTTGCAGAAACTTTCACTGTGCTTGGCCATAGTGGCTAGTATTTCTTCCCCAGTTCCTCGGCTCTTCCCTCTCTTCAAGTGAAGGCTTAACTTTTTATTTGCTCTGTTGTCACACTCTCATCTCTCCTGTGTCTTCTCTGGATTTTGGAGAAAGCAAATCCTGGCAAGCTTTGTCAAGTATTATCTTCTTGTTCCTTCAAGGAATTCTTTCACATCTTCCTTTCCCTAAAAAGTCCTTCCTGTCTGGGTAGGGTAGAGAAAGTTTTCCTTTTCTTCTTGTGCAAATTATTCTACTCTGTTCAAAGGAACAAATACTGAGTTTAGTTGATGATGCACTTGTTCTTTTATAGATAAAGATATTGATTTGTTTAATTTCACTTTATGTTTAGGTCTTGACCTTTATCTGGTCCTCTGCTTGAGTGTATGTTTCCAATATCAGGCTAAATGGGGGTGATCCTCTTGGAATCGACTCTGTATTAGTACATTTTCAGGCTGTTGATAAAGGCATGCCCTAAACTGGGTAATTTATAAAGAAAAAGAAGTTTAATGGACTCACAGTTTCACGTGACTGGGGAGACCTCATAATCATGGCAGAAGGTGAAAGGCACATCTTACATGGTGGCAGACAAGAGGGAATGAAAACCAAGCAAAAGGGGTTTCCCCTTATAAAACCATCAGCTCTCATGAGACTTATTCACTACCACGAGAACAGTATGGGGGAAACTGCCCCCATGATTCAATTATTTCCCACTGGGTGCCTCCCACACATGTGGGAATTATGGGAGCTACAATTTAAGATGAGATTTGGGTCAGGACACAGCCAAACCAGATCAGACTCTCTGGGACTAAGATATCTGCAGTGTTGGTTTTCTGTGCCTCTGTTTTCTCTCTCTTTTTTTTTTTGCTCGGGATGGCTCACCCTCCCATGGTGGGGTCTCTATGCTCCCCTGTTCTTCTCTCCTCTCTTATTCATATTGGCTTCCAAGAAAGGATCTGAGAGGAACTGCACGAAGACCCAAACACATTGCTTACTTCTTCAGTGGGCAGGTAATGGAGAGAGAGGCCAGGTCAAATCAACCAGCTAAACCCTATAGAGCAATGCCAGAGACAGAACGGTAATGAGACTAAGCCCGCTTTTTGGCAGAGGGCCTCTCTGGTGCCCCAGAAGCTCATCTACGTAGCCAGGCATACTCTTAGGTGCCTTACCAAACTGAGCTGTCCTGACTTGTTTAGAGTGGACATGGCACCAGGCAAGTCTGGAGTATTTGAAGTAACAGTCTTGTAACAGAATCAGTCAGAAAATTCTAGAGCTGAAAGCAAGGTTAGACATTCTCTAGCCTGGATGTTTTACTTTGCTGATGAGGAAACTGAAGTCCCAGTAGAAATAATCAATCATCTTTCCGTTTGTTAGGGCAGAGCTGGGCCTAGAGCTCTGGTTTCTTGATTCTTATTCCAAAGTTTGCTCACTATCCTTCTGTTCCCAGTTTTTATGGCTATACTTGCTTGTTTATTTTTCAGTATGAACTTTATAATCAGCTGTTCTAGTTTCACGACAAAAGTCTTGTAGGTGTCTTTATTGCAATCATATTAGATTTATATTATTTATAAAATAACTAAGTAGAAAATTGAAATCTTCATGATGTGGATATCCCTATCTAACAATGTGGTATACCTTATTATTCATTTCCATTTCCCTTTGTGTCCCCAGGAGTATTTCAAAGTTTTCTTCACCTATTTCTTGAAATTTTCAAATTATTTTCATGTATTTTATACTACTGTTGCTATTGAAAATAGGGCCTTTTCTTCACTATATCTTCTAATTGGTCCATATTTGTCTCTATAAAGGCTATTGTTTACTATATATTAATTTCATAACTGGATTTATTACTGAATTCTCTTGTTTTCAACAGTTTTTCAATAGGTTCTCTTGGGTTTTCAAGACACATAATCATGTCATGTACAAATCATGATAGTTTTGCCTCTGCTTCTCATATCAACTACAAAAGTTATTCAGAATGCCATCCAAATTAAAAGATGTTGTGCTTCAAAGGATACCATCAAGAAAGCAAAAAGACAACACACAGAATGGTAGAAAATTTTTGCAAATCATGTATCTAATAAGAGACTCATATCTAAAATATACAAAGAACTCTTACAACTCAATAATAAAAAGATAAATAACCCAATCAAAAAGTGAGAAGATGGCCCAGTGTGGTGGCTCATGCCTGTAATCCCAGCACTTTGGAAGCTACAGCAGGAGGATTGCTTGAGCTCAAGAGTTTGAGAGCTGCCTGGGCAACATGGCAAGACCTCATCTCTACTAAAGGTTAAAAAAAAAAATTAGCCAGGCATGATGGCATGTGCCTGTGGTTCCAGCCACTTGGGAGGCTAAGGTGGGAGGATTACTTGAGCCCTGGAGGTTGAGGCTGCAGTGTGCCATGTTTACACCACTGCACTCCAGCCTGGGTGACAGAGCAAGACCCTGCCTCAAAAGAAAAACAAAAGCAAAGGATTTGAATAGACGTTTCTCTAATGAGGATATACAAATGGCCAATAAGCATATAGCAAGATGTTCAACATTATTAGCCATCAGGGAAATGAGATACTATTTCATACTTGCTAGGATAGCTATAATCAAAAACACAGCTAATAACAGTGTTGGCAAAGATCTAGAGAAATGAAACCCTCATATGCTGCTGGAGGAATTTAAAATGGTACAGCTGGTTTGGAAGACATTCTGGCAGTTCCTCAGATGGTTAAACATAAAGCTACCACATGACCCAACAATTCCACTCCTTGGCATCAACCCAAGAGAAATGAAAACAGACATTCACACAAGACCTTCTACGTTAATGTTCATAGCAGCATTATTTATAGAGGTCAAAAAGTGAAGACAACCCAAATGTCCACCAACCTATTAACTGATAAATAAAATCGCTATATCTGTACAGTGGAATAGAAGTCAGCAATAAAAAGAAACAAAGTACTGGTACATGCTACAATATGGACAGACCTTGAAAACAAGGCCAAGTGAATGAGCCAGTCACAAAGGACCATGTATTGTATCATTCCATTTAAATGAAATACCCAGATGAGACAAATCTATAGACAAAAAGTAGATTCATAGTTGCCAGGGGGTAGGTGGGTAGGAGAATATTCTGAAATTGATTGTGGTGATAGCTGCATATCTCTGGATATACTAAAGCCACTGAATTTTACAGTTTAAATGGATAAATGTTCTAGCATTGACATCATAGGAGACACGGGTGGAGTAGAGGAGTTCCCAGCTCAGGGAGAAGGGAATGGTACTACCAGCCAGAAAATTCAAGAGCTAAAAGCAAGGTCAGATATCCTCTAGCCGGGATGCTATACTTTGCTATTTATATTGAGAAGAAATCTGGGGCTGAGGCTGACTGACTAACAATATGTCTGCTGTAATAATAGCCAATATAGATTAGATAGGACCCTCGTGCCAGGCACGAAGATTTAAATACTTTATATGTTTCAACTCATTTAATTCTCTTAAATATGCAAGGTAGGTATTATCATCATCTCTAGTTTATAAATGAGGAAAATTCAGGCACGGCTTGCTCAAGGTCCCAGGGCTGGTTAGTGACAGAGTCAGGAGTCAGACCCTAGAAGTTGGACACCAGAGTCCTCTCTGTTAGGCAACAGTGCCTCTTCTGAGAGCCTGGGAGCCTACACTTGAAATCTATCATCTGGAAGTGGTCACTCTTCTTGGGATAAACTAGGCATTTATTCCAGCTGAGGGGAGCCACAGCTCATCCACAGACATCTAGGTCACAGGCTGCAGAGTGCAGGGGGAGCGGAATGCTGCAGAAATGTCTTGGGGGATGCCGGGTGGGGAGAACAAGTCATAGACACACGCAGAAATCCACTCCATCTCCCACAATCAGCCTCTGTCATCTGGCAGTTTTGCCTGAGTTTTTTCATTTGAGGAGTTTCTAAGGCCCTTTGGGGCCAGGCTAACGCCTCGGGGGTCAGGGCAGGGGCTACAACTGGACATGAATGAGGCAGTCTGCGTGTAGATGTGCTTGGCTTTTCTGGGTGACCTGAATGCTAAATATCATGTGCTGTGGTGGGAATGGGCGCTTCTCAGTTATTTAACCCTTTTCCCGTTTGCTCTGAGAATACTTGCCGGCGGCACTGGCAGCTGCAGCGTTTATTCCAAGACAACTTTGCCACAAAATATCTTGCTGTTATTACTATTTTGCATTGCTCTAGTATATCGACTTTGGCAACAGAAGACATCATTCTATTGATAGCATTCTGTTTTTGGTAGTGGTATTTCCATTTACAATGTATAGTAACCCTCGATTGCTGAAAACGTTAAATCCTAGAAAACACAGCACTCTTATGAGTGATGTTAACAGCGTTCTTGGACAATTTTTGGCCAAAGATTCATTTGATGAATCCGATTTTTCTAAAATAGATGATTCCGGTGTGAGTTCTGTTTAGAAATAACTCCAGAAACAGTTTTTATATTTTATTTTCACATTGAAAATCAGTCTGATTTGCTTCAGCCTCGAAGAGCATGCGTATGTAAAATTAAATGAGACTGGCAGCGAGCTGTACTTTTTTTTTAATAAATGGAAAAAGTTAAGGGGCAAAGGAAGCTGGCTGACCTTACACTGCTCACATAGGAGGTCAGCCAAGACTGGGAGAAATGAGTAACCCACCAGGGCCTGGCACCCCGTGGAGTCACCCGGCCAGTCTCCCTGAGGTTCTCCTGGGGACAGCCAACCATCGGCCACTGCCGCTGGCCTTGGCAGGACCCTTAGTGGGGGTGTAGGACGAGCTGCTTACTTCTGGCCTCCTTTAGTGGAGATCTGGGCCTCTTTCTCCCTCAGCACAGCCCCCACCCACCCCCAAATCCCAACAGGTTGTCCTGTGATGCCGGTGTGGTAGGGGGATGGGAGGTGTCTTGAGCAGACACAGGGCAGAGGCGGTAATATCCACGGAGGAGTGAGGCAGGAAGGTGTTGCTTGGATGTAAAATGGGAGAAAACACACAATGAATGCAGGGAGAAATGTGAGAAAAGACAAACGTGGAATTTGACACCTGGCAGGCACAGGTAAGGTGTGGGCTCCACACCCCGCTCCGTCTCAGCTTGTTCCTAGCCTTCTGAGATTGTCCTCCACCTTCCTCTCTGAATTTGCTCTCAGCGTTACCTGGGTGTATGTGTCCCCTCCGCCACTCACTACCTGTGGGTCTTTAGGGAATTTGTTCTCTGAGCCTTGACCGCCTTCCCTGTGAAGTAGGTCACAGGACAGGGGAGCCTCCTTCAAGGGGTGGCTGGAAAGGTTAAACGAGACAGTCTGTAAGTCAGTTAGCACAGTAGGCTCTTAGTAACAGCTCAGTGAGATCTATTTTATTATAATACTTTTTAAATTAATTATTTAATTTATTTATTTTGAGATGGAGTTTTGCTCCTGTTGCCCAGGCTGGAGTGCAATGGCATGAGCTTGGCTCACCACAATCTCCGCCTCCCGGGTTCAAGCAATTCTCCTGCCTCAGCCTCCTGAGTAGCTTGGGATTACAGGCATGCCCCACCATGCCCAGCTAATTTTGCATTTTTAGTAGAGATGGGGTTTCTCCATGTTGGTCAGGCTACTCTCAAACTCCTGCTCTCAGGTGATCCACCCACCTCTGCCTCCCAAAGTGCTGGGATTACAGGCATGAGCCACCACGCTCGGTGAATTTATTTTTAATGTAACACAGCATTTACCATTTCAACCATTTTTAAGTATACAATTCAGTGGCATTAAGTACATTCATACTGTTGTACAACCATCCATTTCTAGATCTTTTTCATCATCCCAAACAGCAACTCTCTTCCTATTACTCCCCTATCCCTCCTTCTCCCCTGCACCTGATAACTTGTTATCTAGTCTCTGTATGAACTGGTCTATTTTAGATATTTCACATAAGTGGAATCATACAGTATCGGTCATGTCTCGGTATGTTTCACTTAACTTTATAATGTTTTAAATCTTATAATGTTAAAAGCTTGTAAACTTATAACGTTTTCAAGGTTCATCCATGTTGTGGTATGGATCAGAATTTCATCCCTTTTTAAGGCTGAATAATATTCCATTGAATGTTTTGTTTAGCCATTTGTCTGTAGATGGACATCTGGGTTGTTTGCACCTTTGATTTGTTGCATCTATTAGAGGTGTTATAGTCACTCATCTATGACAAAATTTAGTCTGGGCAAGGGAGTCAGAGCACAGCATCTGGAGCACAGTGCCTGAGGCCCCGTCCTTTCTCTTACCACCTGGGATGTTGGTACATGTCTTAACCTCTTTCTGCTGCAGTTTCTTATCTGTGAAATGGGGGTACGAGGCTTTGGGCTCTGTGAGGAGGAAATGAGCCAACACAGGTAAAGTAGCTTCAGTGGTTTCTGGCACCAGGTCAACATGCAGGAAGGTTAGCTGTTACTCTGGTGTTGGGAGTTTTTGCCTTTACTGAGACCTATCTGGGTGGACTGGAGTTTTCTAACTTGTAGGAGCTGCTGGTCAAACAAACAGAGAGAATTGCAAAACTGGAAAATGTTAAAGGTGAAAAAGACTTCAAAGACCACCTACTCAAACTTCCTTTTACCAGTGGGGAAACTGAGGCCCAGAGAAGAGGGGGCCAGAGTGACAGAGGCAGAACCAGAGACAGTCACCTGCCCCCAACCTTTAGACCTCAGCTTCAGCTCCAAGCCTGTCTTCACCATCCCCATCCCCTCACTAGGTTCCCTTCTCCGAAAGTCACACCAAATTGCGGGGGTGGGGGCGGCTTCCCCCTCACCATATCCAGGTTAGTTTTACTAACTTGAAAGTGAAAAGCTACTAATAGTGACAAGGCCTGAAACTTCCAAGCTTTCCTAACCTGGGTATGGCAGAGGGAGGATTCACAGGAGCAGGGTTCTTGGACCTTGGCTCAGACACAATGCCAGCTGTTTGTTGTGCTCTGCACACTACCTATCCTTTTACCCACTTCTTCTGGGCTGGGGGCTGCAGGGGGTGAGGGATATCAAAAAGCTTTACTTGGGAGGGTCTTTTCTGGCAGGGACTGGGAGTGGGCATGGAGGAACCCAGACCTGGCTAGCCATGGTGGCGAGACTTTGGTTGTTTTAGGATTAGGTACCTGCGTTCAGTAAGCACATCTGTTGTTCAGCTGTTTGTATTCTCTTTGTTCATTTTGTTGATTTCCTGAGAGGTTATTCTTGGAGAATTCCAGCCTGTCTGAGCTCTACAAAGGGGGCCAGCAGGTGCGGCCCACACCTGGGCTGGAGAACAAGGCGGACGAAGTGACTTGGTAGCAGTGAGAACAACAGGGCAGTGCCAATGGAGACAGAAACCTGGGGAGGATATGGGACATCTGTCAAACTGTCCCCTTTCCCTGGAAGAACTTCTCTTTGGAGCACTTTGATGAAAGAGTTATTTGTTTATTTGTTCAAAGCCAAAATTCTATGAGCCCACCCATCCCTACCTCCTCCAAGGGATTAATCTGACATAAGGAAGTTTTACTAACCTGGATATGGTAGGGAGAGAATTTACAGTCCATTAGGGGACGTGTGATGAGGAGGGCAGGATGGGGAAAGGGTTGGGGGTGCCGCATGAGTAAAGGAATAGGACGAGAATGGCAAATTTGATAAATCAAATTATTTATAGCTTTAGCGGGAATCTTTTTTTTTTCCTTCTCTATCATTTTACTCTCCTTCTCTTTTATCTTTCCTGGCATGTTAGTTATCACCACAGCAAAGACTCTTTTCTTCAGAGACTTCAAGCTGCTGGTAGCAAGGACTGGACAGTTGTGACCAAGCTCCTTCCTCACCCTCCAGCCCTCACTCAGGACAGGTTCATTCAGGATTGGAACTGGGAGGTGAGAGTTGAATTCCAGTTTAGGAGATATGGGGCAATGCCTGGGGTGGGTCTGAGCAGGCTCTTCTCCAGGACGGGAGAGGGGAGATGCTCACCTCTGCACCTGCTGTGAAAACAAACACCCAGCGATGGGGCAGAGGGAGGAAGGGAAGGCTCTTCC
Organism: Cacajao melanocephalus; assembly: GCA_963573385.1. Taxonomy (NCBI): domain Eukaryota; kingdom Metazoa; phylum Chordata; class Mammalia; order Primates; family Pitheciidae; genus Cacajao; species Cacajao melanocephalus. The sequence goes on from CAUYLG010073295.1 coordinate 26,431, forward strand.
CAATCCAGCAGCTGAAAGTGAGAAGCTGATAATAGCGACAAGGCCTGAAATGCACCCCACGGTAATTGAGCCGCGTCTGGCTCGAGCCCTCTGGGAAAGGAGGCCACATCCGGCCTGCCAGGCTGCACCATGCAGACGTGGGATGCGGCTGGTCACTGTCAACAGCATGTTCCCAACCGCCCCCTGGAGCCGGGGATGGGAGGGAGGTCCAATCTCCAGGCCACAAGGCCAGTTCTCTCCTGCCAGAGTGAGGGTGAGAACATCCAAGGCCACCTCTTCCCGGCCCCACGTCCGTGCGAGTCTCAACTTTCCTGGAGGTGAAGTCCTCAGGAGCTGCTACACAAATGGTGGTGACAGCCTGCCCTTTCAGTGCACTTCCCAAGTGCCAGCACTGTTGAGAGTTTTTGTCTAATTCATCTCGTTGAATCGTCATAACAGCCCTATGAGATGGAAATTATCTCCATTTTCAGATGGGGAGACTGAGTCACAGAAAGGGGGCAGTGCTGGGATTTGAAATAGCAGTTTGGCTCCAGAGCCACGCCCTTCACTGCTGGGTGGCACTGCCCTGTGTCTCCATAGTATCAGCCTGGGTGGAGATTTGGCCTGCATTGTGCACCAAGGAACCCGCATGCCCTAGAGATGTGATCTGTGGGTGTTTAGTTGGCACAGGTGATAGCATGGCATCAGAATCGACTGTCTCCTCACTTGGAACAGGAGAGGATCTTGTCCAACCTGACACCCTCCTAAGGTTAGGGCAGCTGGGCCTGGAGAGGTTGCCTGAGGTCATGCAGCTAGAAAATGGTAAAGTGAGGATCAGATCTGAGGTATCCTGATGGTATCCTGTCAACTGTTCCACATATTTTTTTTTTATTTGTCCCTGCCGGCCCCCACAGGCCAAAGGCCCCACAGTGGAAGGCAGGGGTGGTGAGTGGCAGGTGTCCGTTGGAGATTTCCCAGGAGGGAGGGGCCATGCTGACTGATCATCAGCCCCTTCCCTGGCTCTGGCTCCTTGGTTTCCCCTCCATCTGGTAAAGAGGACTGAGGAGAACTGGGGAGACGTTTGGGTCCCCCTCTCCCTGTGGTGAGGGCTGAGCAGTGTCCCTGGGGGCCCTCCAGCCAGCTTGGAACCAGTTTAGGCAGGTCTCACCTCAGGGCTCTCCCAGAGCTCAGCTTGGATTAGACACGGAGCTACCTGTGGATAAGGGAGCCCTGCTGGGCTGTCGTTGCAGGTAGTGGCAAAGGCTATGGATGAAGTGTCCAAACTGGTTTAACACCTTCTTGGCATGCTCTTATTTTGTGGGTTTATTTCATTCACCTGTTAAGAACCTGCCCTGCCTTAATCTCTGTTCCCTGAAGAATGAACATCTAGATAGGGGTTTCCTTTGTTTGTTTTGTTTATTTAAGGGCTGTGCTCGTGTCTCCTGTGCTGGGCTCAGCTGGTTTGCACTCTGGGCCCCCAGCCCACAGGCCCCCAGCTGGCAGGGTAGAGTTCTAGTGATGTTTGGACCCAGATGCAAAATCATTTCAGCTGTTAGAATATAAGGCCCACTCTTCAGTTTATGTGTTATTAGGGGAGCTTGGGATCAATTCCTTGACCCAAAATATTCCTGACTCCACATGCCTGAGGACCCTAAATAACACCAGTAGATATAAGGTCCCTTCTTGGATCAACTTTTTTTTTTTTTTGCCATTAGCAACTTATTTGTTTATTGTGGTACAAAAATATATAACATGAAATCTACCTTCTTAAATTTTTTTTTTTTGAGACGGAGTTTTGCTCTGTCACTAGGGCTGGAGTGCAATGGCATGATCTCGGCTCTCTGCAACCTCCACCTTCCAGGTTCAAGCAATTCTCCTATTCTCCTGCCTCAGCCTCCTTAGTAGCTGGGATTATAGGCATGTATCACCATGCCCAGCTGATTTTTGTATTTTTTTAGTAGAGACGGGGTTTCACCATGTTGGCCAGGCTGGTCTCGAACTCCTGACCTCAGGTGATGCACTCGCCTCAGCCTCCCAAAGTGCTGGAATTACAGGCATGAGCCACTGCACCCAGCCCTTCTTAAATTTTTAAGTGCAGTATTGTTAACCAAATGCACACTGTTATACAGTAATACAGATCTCTAAAACTTTTTTTATCCTGCATGACTTAAACTTTGTACCCACTGAAGAGTGACTCCTTACTTTCCTGTCCCCAATCCCTGACAACTACTTTCTGTTTCCAAGAGCTTGAGTACTTCAGATTCCTGATACAAGTGGAATTGTGAAGTATTTCTTATTCTGCAACTAGCTGATTTCACTTAGCATAATGTCCTCAAGTTTCATTAATGTCGTAGCATATGACAGGATTTTCTTCCTTTTTTAAGACAAAATACTATTCCATTGTACATATAATCATATTTTCTTTATCCATTCATCTGTTGATGGACATTTAGGTTGTCCCTGGGCTGCAGAGTAGTACTAGTCTGTGGCCTGTTAAGAGCCAGGCTGCACAGCATGAGGTGAGCAGCGGGTGAGCAAGCATTACTGCCTGAGCTCTACCTCCTGTCAGATCAGCAGCAGCATTAGATTCTCATGGGAGCAGGAACCCTTGGCTACTGGGAATAATGCTGCAATGAACATTGGAGTGCAAATATCTCTTTGAGATTATTATTTCAATTCTTTTGGATAAATACCCAGAATGGGGATTGCTGCTGTATTAGTTCATTCTCACACTGCTATAAAGAACTACCTGAGACTGGGTAGTTCATAAAGAAAAGAAATTTAATTGACTTACAGTTCTGCAGGCAGTACAGGAGGCATGACTGGGGAAGCCTCAGGAAACTTACAATCATGGCAGAAGGCAAGGGAGAAGCAAGCACATCTTCACATGGCAACAGGAGGAAGACAGCGAAGGGAGAAGCACTACACTCTTAAGCAACCAGATCTTGTGAGAAATCTATCACAAAGCAGCACTAGGGGGGTGATACAAAAGAATTAGATACCACCCCCGTGATCCAGTCACCTCCCACCAGGCCCCTCCTCCAACATAGTTCAACATGAGATTTGGGTGAAGACACAGAGCCAAATTATATCAGCTGCATCATATGATAATTCCATTTTTAATTTTTTGAGGAACCTTCATACTATTTTCCACAGCCACTGCACCATTTTACATTGCCACTAGTGCACAAGGGTTCTAGTGTTTCCACATTCTCCCCAGCACTTGTTATTTTGTGGGGTTTTTTGCAATAGCTATCCTAACAGGTACGATACTCATTGTGGTTTTGATTTACATTTCCCCAATGATTAGTGATGTTGGCATCTTTTCAAATACCTGTTGGCCATTTGCATATCTTCTTTGGAGAAACGTCTATGGAAGTCCTTTGCCTACTTTATAATCAGATTATTATTATTTTTGTTGTGTGGTTATTGAGTTGTAGGAGTTTTTAAAAACATATTTTGCTTATTAACCCCTTATCAGTTATATGGTTTGAAAATATTTTCTCTCATTCCATGGGTTGCCTTTTCACTCTGTTGATTGTTGCCTTTGCTGTGCAGAAACTTTTTCATTTGATGTTAGTTTACTTGTCTATTTTTGCTTTTGTTGCCTGCGTTTTTGGTGTCATAGCCAAGAAATCATTGCCAAATCTAATGCCATGAAGACTTTCTCTTATTTTTTCTTCTAGGTGTTTTATAGTTTCAGGTCTTATGTTTAAGTCTTTAATGTATTTTGAGGAGATTTTTGTGTATGGTGTAAGATAAGGGTCCAATTTCATTCTTTTGCTTGTGGTTATCCAGTTTTCCTAGCACCATTTGTTGAGAAGACTATCTTTCTCCATTGTATAGTCTCGGTATAGTCTAAAGATCATTTGACTGTCTATGTATAGTTAAATTTTGGGGCTCTCTATTCTGTTCCATTGGTCTGTATATGCCTGACCTTATGCCACTACCATACTGTTTTAATTACAGTAGCTTGGAATATGTTTTGAAGTCAGGAAGTGTGAGGCTTCCAGGTTTGTTCTTCTTCCTCAAGATTGTTTTGCAATTCAGGGTCCTTTTTAGTTCCATATAATTATTTGGATTTTTTTCTATGTTTGCAAAATGGCATTTGGATTTGATAAGGATTACATTAACTCTGTAGATCACTTTGGATTATATGGACATTTTAACAATATTAAATCTTTCAACTAAAGGGTTCCCAACCCCCGGGCTATGGACCAGTACTAGTCCTTGGTCTGTTAGGAACCTGGCCACACAAATCTAGAGATCTGTAGGAGGTGAGTAGGTCTAGAGAGTGAGTGAGATCTAGAGATCTGTAGGAGGTGAGCGGCAGGTGAGCAAGTATTACTGCCTGAGCTCCGCCTCCTGTCAGATAAACAGCAGCATTAGATTCTTATAGAAGCGCAAACCCTATTGTGAACTGTACATGTGAGAGATCTAGGTTGCGCATGCCTTACACAAATCTAATGCCTGATGATCTAAGGTGGAACCATTTTGTCCTGAGACCATTTCCACCTCGTCACTTCAGTCCATGGAAAAATTGTCCTCCACAAAACTGGTCCATTGTGCCAAAAAGGCTGGGGACCACTCTTTTAATCTATGAAAGATGTCTTTGCATTTATTTGTGTCTTATTTAATTTCTTTCAGGAATATTTTATACTTTTCACTGTACAAATCTTTAAGCTTATCCCTAAGTATTTTATTCTTTTTGAAGCTATTGTAGATGAGATTGTTCTCTTAATTTACTTTTGGATTGTTTGTTGTTAGCATATTTAAATGCAACTAATTTTTGTATGCTCATTTTATATCCTGCAATTTTGCTGAATTTGTTTATTAATTCCAATAGGTTTTTTTTGTGTGTGCATGTGCAGAATCTTTAGGGTTTTCCACATGTAAGACTGTGACATCTGCGAACAAAGATAATTTTACTTCTTTCCAATTTGGATGCTTTTTATTTCTTTTTCTTGCCTAATGCTCTGGCTAGGATTTCAAGTACTATGTTGCATTAAAGTGGCAGGAGTGGGCATCCCTGCCTTGTTCCTGATCTTATGAGAGGTTCAGTGAAAATGGCACTGAACTGACAATCAGCCAATCAACAAACACAAAGTGCTAACGATGATGCAAAGAATCCTGATTTTTAGTCTTGCTAACTTGCTTAGATACTCACTTCATTATTACTCTGGGCTGTTTTAACCCCTATAAATGAGGGAGCTGCATTAGATTATAAGGGCCTGTCCAAATTTAGTGCTCCTTCTCGATCTTATGGTTCTAAAAATATTATTTAGTACCTAGCAGGCATTTAACCAAGGGAAGGTATAAGAAAAGAAATATTAAATTCTGGATACATCAACAACATATAACCAAGCACTTATATACAAGGTGCTAGGCAAGAAGTATTCTTGTTTCCTGTCCAAGGGGAGTTTACAATCTGTAAGAAAGGTAAGATATGCATATATGGGAAGCACAATATCAGTGAGAGAGACAACAGTGCTGTTCAAGAAAGCAGGGCATGCTTTATTGCCAAATGAAGGACACAGGAACAATCTTTAGATGAAAGCAGTTTGCGAAGTAGGGGACATAGTGAGATTATTCTCAACAAAAGGGTATAAAAGACATTGCCAAGATGAACGACATCATGATGAATCAGGTCAGGAAGCCAGAGAAGAGAACTGGCTGGAATTGTTGGAGATGGATATTGGAAAAGCTCCCCATTCTCCCTTATTTTGGAAACTGTCCTGATTTCTTTCCAGGAAGCATTTCTTCCACCTCATCAGCCCATGAACTGCAGGCAGGTGGAAGCACCACATTCCTTCCCTATCCCCCAACCATAAGATTGGTCCAGGGATGGGTCTGTGACCCAATCATAGCCAAGGAACACCTGGTATGTTTACTAGGGTATTAGGAAAGAGGCAAGTTATCCTCCTCACTGGGCTTGAACCTGCAGCAAACCTCTTGCCACCAGGTATGTAGAGTCTATGAGTGGAGCCAGCAACACCAAGAGATGAAACCAGATCCTGGTGACTTTAGGTGAGGCCTTGAATTAAGCCATTCCTGAAGCCAGATCAACCCAACGTTCTGTTGCAAAGGGGACCTTGAACTAGATTTGGGTGGATGGAAATGAATAAAGAGGGTGATCCATGCATATTGTGCTACAAGTACTAGGGTGTGTTGCTGAGGGAGGGATGTGGTATCCACGGAGCCGTGCAGAAACTGCTTGAGAGAGAGAGGGTCTGAGTGGACAGTGTGCCCAAAAGCTTGCAAGATAACCCATATGTTTATTTCTTTGAGTTTATCTGTCTGGACAAATCCAGTGAGATTGCTAAGGAGTGGCATATAATGGAAAGACAAAGGCAGGGAGACAGAAAGATCTCTAAAAATAATAGAATTCAGCAAGCATTTGCTAAATGCTACACGCTAGGCACCGTAGTAAGCATTTTCCGCATTGAATTCTTTCAGCAAACCATGAGGTACGATCACATCTCCATTTTACAAATAGGGAAACTGAGGCACAAAGAAGTTGTCCAAGGTGGCCTATTTAATAAGTGCCAGAGCTGAGATTTTTAACCTGAACCCCCAGGCTGTCTGACTAGAGCCTGCATTCTTAACCCACCCTCTCCTGCCTCTGCAGGCATGGCCTCTACCTTGGGGCAGCCAAGGGCCAACATGGTAGTGGGGAAGGAAAAGGGGACAGCTATGGCCCAGTAGGGTCACAGGAGAACACAGCAGTCAAGTCATTTCCCCCAGGGTGACCTGGATTTCACTGTTTGTTCATTTTCACTCAGGTTTTCAAAAACAAACAAAAAAAATCCTTTCAAAAAAAACTGTTGGACAAACGCTAAAAGTCTGATTTGCCTGCCTCTGCTAAGCAGCAGTCATTGGAACCAGGGACGGCTCTGGCTGGCTGCTTCCAGTCAGATCTGCCAGCCTCCTGGGCTGACTGAGGACACTCACAGGGGAGTAGGTTCCTCAAGACAAGCCCCTTCACTGGCCCTGGCTCGCTCCCTCCTCTCCTCACTGTCTCTTTCCACCTCTGTATCCCCTTTCCTTGGATTGCCTCAGGAAAAGGAAAGAAGAAACGTTTTTCTAAGAAAGAAGTTTAATGAAATCAAACACTTGTATTTCCAACTATTGACATTGGATTTGTGCTTCTCCAGCTCTGCCATTTGGGACAAGTCTTTCTCCATCTCTCTTCGCCCAAGGGTGTAATGCAAACAGACCATAAAAAAATAAACTTTCCCCCCAAATATTATCTTAGGCCTCATTTTATCATGCTTCCTTAAGCTTTCTCTGTAAAAGGGAAGAAAAAAGAATGTGGGTTTTTCTTTTTTGCACCAGGCTGGCTGGAGAGGGCCCTGGAGCTGGTTCTTCCTGGCATGGACTCTCCTTTGGCTTATGGTCTCCTTCCCAGAACACTCAATGGCTGTTCCATTTCCATTTGTGCCTCACTTAGGTCCCTCACATCAATTCTCCAGTTCTTGTCCACTCACCTGTAAAATGGACTAATAATAATGTGATGATACCTCATGGTCTGTTGAAAGAATTCAATGCAAAAAAATGCTTACTACAGTGCCTAGCATGTAGCGTTTAGCAAATGTTTGCTGTTATTCTATTATTTTCAGAGCTCTTTCTGTCTCCCTGCCTTTTCTTTCTATTACATGCCACTCCTTAGCAATCCGACTGGATTTGTCCACCTACAAGGTTGCTGCAACACAAAGAGACTTAGAACACAGGGTGGGTACCATACAAGAGGGGACAGTTGGCCCTGATCTAACTGCAGAGAAGATGCCCTGCCTAAATGCAGTCTCGCTCCACTTAAAAGCAAAACAAGCCAACAAGTGAAAACACTCTGTGCTGGCCATGACAAAACATAACTGCAGGGTGGGTTTGGGCTCAAAGAGACCTGTTTTCAACTCGGCAAAGACTAATTGAGATAACATTTGAGAGAGAGGCCTTAAAATCCACATTCCCTAGACTGGATAATTTACCTCCTAAGGTGAGCGAGCATGAGGACCTTCCCTTCTTGAAGGTGGGCTCTGATTGGGTGGGAAGATTGGAAGAAAAACTGAGATTCTTAGGGCCTTCGGTGACCTCTCAGGAGGTCAAATGACCTGGAGAGAGAAGGCTGGGCTGATGGGGTCAGGTTGCCCTTTACAACAGTTTTGCCACATTCACATCTTAGCAACTTACCTGGATGTGGCAGAACTTTGAATTCTGAAGAAACAAACAAAAAAATCAAGAATTTACCCTGATGGTCCCATTTGAACTGCACCACTGGTAACCAGAGGAGAAGAGGGTACTTTTCAAACTGGAATTTTGCCATTCTGAAACCCCAAATAAATGAATGGGTCTAAGCTGAATCTTAGAATTGAACATCTATGACTGTTCATAATACAAAAAAATTATTTTGTAGATAATTATACTTTCTGTAGAACAGATGCACCACCACCTATGAAGTTGTCTTGCCCCAAACAATCAAACCCACAGTGGATCAAGCCTATAGATCCAGCTAGCAATTTACAGGAAATATAGGGGCCGGAGGAACACATTAACAACACTGTGAGGGTGCAAGTGACAAAATGCACGTTGTGGGAAACTCTACAAATGATCCCGTTCTTAGGGAAAGCGGTGGGGTAAAGGGGAAGTCTATACGTTAAAAGAGACTTTAAAATATTTTAAAAGTAAAACTAAACCATAGTGTTGAAGGATGCACATGTGGACTGATAATGCCATGAAGAAAGGGAGGAGGGTGTTTCCATAGAAGGCAGTGGTCACTTCTAGAGGGCAAAGACGTAAACGCTGTGAGGAGAAAATCTCTTTGTTTTCTATTGCTTATAACAGAATACCTGAAACTGGGTAATTTATAAAGAAAAGGAATTTATTTCTTACAATTATGGAGGCTAAGAAGTCTAAGGTCAAGGTACCATGTCTGGCAAGAGACTTCTTGACGGTAGGCACTTTCTGCAGAGTCCTGAACTGGCACAGAGCATCGCATGGCAAGGGGGCTGAGTGCTAGCTCAGGTCTCCCTTCCTCTTTTTGTAAAACCACCAGTCCCACTCCCGTGATAGCCCATTAACCTATTAATCCATTAATCCATGAATGGATAACCTTCACTTTTTAATAATTTATTAAGCTATACATTTATTTTCTGTGTCTATGCTAATTTTTTTTTTACCATATAAAGATTTTTTTCTGTTTAAGTACCCGCCCCTGATTCTTCTTCTACTCCTACCCCCATGAATTTGGAGCCCTTTTGACTATCAGCTGCCAATTTCTGGGTTCTAAATTCTGCCTAGCTCCCTATCCTTCTTTTCCTAGATTACCTCCTGATCAGATTTTATATCAATCATAATGAGTCATTATGCTACAGAAACAACCCTGAGATCTCAGTGGCTTAAAACAAATGTTTACTTCTTGCTTGTGCTACAGTCCATCGTAACTCAGCAGGGAGCCTCTGTTCACCTGTGTTGCTCAGAGACTTAGGCTAACAGAGCAGCTGCCTCCTTCAGTATCCTCATGGGCTAGGCCAGGACTGACTGTCCATCCAATGGTTTGGCATGGAACTGACACATGTAACTTCTGCTTACAATCCATTGGCTAGACTGGTCATGTGGAACCACCCAACCACAAGGAGGATGAAGTGCTGTGCTGTAAATGTGCCCAGAAGTATTTGGTATATATTAATAAAGCCGTCCTTGCTTTTCACGGCACTGATATGCACAAGTTTCAGTTTAGTGAAATAATACCAGTTCCCAACAACTAGTTCAAATTTCAGTCACCACAGTATATTAACTATAATTGCATAAAGTATGAAATTCACTGCCTGTTTGCCAGTCCACAAAGTCGTGGCATAAACAACAGATGCGCATCATCATGAACCAATTGCATCGCTTCTTTCAAAGCCTGTCCATGATTAGTCACTGCACATCTTACTCTCAGCTCATGCCCAGAGAGCAAAATGTGAAGTTGTGTTGCCTCTTTGTCTTCCAGCGATAAATCCATGTGACTGAAATTTTACAAAAAATGGTTCATTGATAGAGGGTAAGCTAACAAAAGTAAAAAAACAAAAAGTGATAATGCTAGAAGTGAATTGGATGTGATTAGATTGAAGATTTGAAACTGGCAAAAACAGCAAAGATTGGATGCACCATGGCCTGTATGGAGCTATGGTACAAACTGCACTGTAAAAATCCAGTGTTTATTAAAAACAAGGTAACATTGCTTCATCTTTTAGTTTAAATTGCAATAGGAACAGAAAGCTGCTTATGCTTAAAATGGAGAGTTTTCTGCTTTGGATCGAAGGCTGTAATATTTCAAAATCCAAAGTTTGGCTTGCATACTGGCCAAAGCATTGACATTAGTTGCCACATTGAGAGAAAACGGTAATTACAAGGATACTGAAGAAGAATCTTTTACTGCCAGTAAAGGCTTGTTTCCTTTCCTACCATGAATTGATTGATGTCAAGCTACTGATGAAGCTACTTGCACAGGTAAGGATGCAACTGGGAAATTTGCATCCAGATTCCAAGAAAATGAAGATGTCTCCATGGAAGTGGCACTGGCAAAAAACTTTACTTTCAAGAAATTCTTGGGGCCCTTTTGTGACATTTGCAAGAACAAAGGATAAAACATCAGAAGCTGACTTGAACTAGGCTACCCTTAGAACAAAGCATGGCAATTCACCAAGGGATAGAAAAGTTGCTCCATCTGTATCATAAGTTATACAGTGAAGGAAGAAAGGCAAGAACTGTGCAAACTACTCTTGATGTGTTTTTTACAAAGAAATAAAACACCTTAATTCTCAGTGTTTCTAATGTTTTAAATTACCATGTAATAAATAAATATTAGTTTTGTTAATTTTTCATTTCCCTATGCATTTATAACCAACAGTAAGAGAATGTTTAATGTCTTGACAAAAATGTTTAAAGGTCACAGAACACCTGTAATTCTTCCCATTGATTATTAAGATTGCTTTGCGGGGTTTCAGCTTACACAGTCATTTTTATGATCTTGCACTACTATGCAAAATAAGGACTTCCTGTATACATAACTGGTTTATGTGGAGTTAGATTCCAGTTTCCCTACATCTGTCTGCACTAACTCACTTGCACGGAGTGTGAGAAAACTCCTGGAAAAAGAATTTGAACCACAGGATTAGGTAGGAACAGGGATTCCAGGTATAGTTTGGAGGCGATTAAACTCTAAGCTGATCCAGCCACCTTGATGGCCTATGTGTGACCCTGAGTGGAAAAGAGCTTTGTGGGTAAAATGAGACCAACTGCACACATATAGAGCCCACCATTCTGCTGTGCGATCCAGATAGAAGAATGTCTACTGTGCAAAGGGATGATGTTTTTTCACTTACTGTACGGAGGTGGGGTGCATGGATATATCAAGCTACAACCGAAATAAAGACTCAAAACCTGGTTTGGGCTGAGTATCCATGGGACCTCCTGGAGCCAAAAAGAAGGACTTAGTCTCTCAAATTGGTAAAATAGCCTTCTTGGTGCTACTTTGAAAACTTTTTCCCTAGGTAAACTTCTCCCCAGCTCTATTTGGTAATATCTCTATTTAAGACCCCTGTGTCAGGCTTACTATGTTCCAGGCACAGTGCGAAGCACCATGTAAGTGTTAATCTACTTCATTCTCATAATAAAACTATGAAGTAGGCATTACAGACAAGGAAACGGAGACCCTCGGGGCCAGGTCACCTGCCTCAAGTGGTGGTGCCAGCATTTGGACCCAAGTAGCACGTCTCCGGAGACTCTGCTTTTAATCATTATGCCATGCTGGCTCTCCGATCCACCATTTAATTTTGCAAGTACAACATCATTGCAATAAAATGTAACGAGTATCCATTAAGCTTCTGTCAGTTGCCATGTTCAATCTTTGAAGAAAATAAAAATCTCTGGGGCAATACAAAGAGGTAAAATAATAATAACCGAAATATCTAACATGCGTTGAGGTTTTACGGTGTGCCAGGCACTATCCACGCAGGACACCTCTTTACCATGTGGAATGCTTCTTTCTGGCCCTGAAGGAGATTCTTATCTAACTGGGAAGTGAGACAGGAAACACTTGATAACCATATGCAAGGTACGTGTGATTAAGAGCCCTTACGTGCAAGATAGGCTGCCACTTGGCAAAGCGGTCAGAGAGGGACAGTCTGGGTTCAGACCTAAGGGATTTAAAAACTCTGAAAAAAAATTATAGGGCACTGTTCCCCATTATTAAAAATAAGTGATACTATAAACAACAAAATTATAGTAAAGAAGTCCAAGAAAGTTCATCTTTTCCATTATGATTATTTCAGTACTTTTAACAGAAAATTTCTGATAAGAAATTCTTGCCAAACAATGCTTTTAGTTGCTCACTCTTTGCTGGTACAAACTCTAGGGTGATCTTCGGTTAGTGTAATCCAGCCCTGGAGAAAGAAGAGCTTTTCGTGGACCCGTCAAGTCAGAATGCTTCGTGGGCCTTGAAGACAGTGGGATTCAGAAAGGGGAGAAACGGGCCAGGTGCGGTGGCTCATGCCTGTAATCCCAGCACTTTGGGAGGCCGAGGCGGGCGGATCACAAGGTCAGGAGATCAAGACCAGCCTGGCCAACATGGTGAAACCCCGTCTCTACTAAAAAACTACAAAAATTAGCCAGGCATGGTGGCGCATGCCTGTAATCTCAGATACTCGGGAGGCTGAAGCAGGAGAATTGCTTGAACCTGGGAGGCGGAGGTTGCAGCGAGCCAAGATCGCACCATTGCACTCCAGCCTGGGCAACAAGAAAAAAAAAAAAAAGAAAGAAAGGGGAGAAATGAGGAAAGGGTATGCCTAGAAGGAGGAATGGTGAGGAACTTAGAAGAACACGGCCTCACTGAAGCACATGGAATGTACAAGGGTGCACCTAGGTTGGGCAGATGGATTAGGGCCATATTTAGAGGCCTTGATTTCCTGGTCATTATGGGCTTGTAATATGTCCCATAAGCCATGGGAATCTATGGGTGGGTACTGTAATGTTGTCCCTGCCATTGTCTTTCCTTCTGCTAATCTGAACACCCAGGCAGCCAAGGTGCTCAAAGCTCTCTGGAGTAGAGATCCAAGCAGTAGGGGTCTGGGATCCTTGACTGTTCACTTATGCTGTGGCTCTGACTCTGCAGTAACTGTAAACTCAGGGACTTCCTCATTGCTCAGTTGCCCTTCCAAGGAACCCTTACCAGCTATAGGTTCTGGGCAGCTGCCTGGAGTTGAGGGCTGACGCTAAGGGGCCCTAGGCCTCCCTCCGTCCTATTGCCCACCCATTCTCTGCTCTTGCAAACAGCATTCCATCAGGTTTAAGTGCTTCAGCCATCTTGGTTTCATCTTTCCCTCCAACCTCTGCTGAACTGTTAAAACATTTTATCCCACAAACAATCTGATCTTGCAACTGCTCTGAGCTGAAGTTTGCCTCAAGGCAGAAGAATGGGAGGAATGCACTGGGTGAGCGTTCCTGTGGGTGCATTGGAAGAGAAGGGCCGGGGCTTGGCTGTAGCATCAGATACTGGAGGCAGACCCAAATTCTTAAAGACCCAAGACAGGAAGGCCACGTCTCAGGCTCTCTTCCTCCCAGGAACAACAAGATCATGATCGAAGTTCGGGAAGGCGCTTCACAGAGTTTTCCCCTCTGTCAAGGAGTTTAAGCTGCGGGTTTAAATTGCTACCCTATTAAGAATTTCCAGGTTATTGGTGGGGCTTTCCTTTTTGGAAGAAGCATTTCAAACACTGTTTTTCCACCTTAGTTTTATGCATTCAGGTCAAAGCCTCTGACTCTTCTTTTTGGTAGAATGAAATATCCCAACCCGGCTGAATTCAGGATGGAAATGTTTGTGGAAAGTTTGGCCTGGCCCCGCTAAGAGGAACGTGTGACTAGAGAGGCCCAAAAAACCCAGAGGAACTGTCTACGGACCACCAGCAGGCTTGCTCATGTGCGCATCCACCCAGACAGCAATGTTTCCTCCCTGGCTTTGGTTCACGCTTTCTGGTTTCACATTATGCTCCTGTCCCTCAAGCCCTTCCCAGCCCTTTCCGTGAAGGCTTTTACAAGTCTCTCCAGGCCACAGTGGCTTGTCTCGGCTCATACAGGAGTCAGACCATGTACAGTATGACCCAGGACTTAGCTGAACATTCTCTCTGCTTAGCAGTGAGCCTCCTTTCCCTATGAAGATGGAAAGCTTGCTGAAGGCAAAAAGTATGTTTTGTCAGCATTGGGCTAGTATATAGTGTAGATGCATAAAATATAATTATACTGATTAAAAGATGGGTCAGCCAAGACCTTTCCCCAGGATGTTTCTTCCCAGAGACTGTGATGGGGAAGCCGTAGACTCTAAACTATCTCATGAGAAGCAAAGTGTGGCTGGGAGAGATACTCAAGGACTCCTGATAGATAGTTGCAACACAATTTTTCCTAAGGGGTTGGTAAATTTTGCCCAGTGCCAAACTGGTCAGGAAGACAGACTGAAGACTTGGTTACTCTTTCCTTTCACCAGGCAAAGCTCAGCATGACCTTTAAATGCATGTGCCCAGATTTGTTTGAAGAGCATTGTGTTTAGTCTGTTTTGGTTGCTATGACAAAATACCATAAACTGGGTAATTTATAAACAGAAGAAATTTATTTCTCACAGTTCTGGAGGCTGGGAAGTCCAAGATCGAGGCACGAGCATATTTGGTGTCTGGTTATATCTAATAGGAGTGGTGAAAATGGATATCATTGTCTTGTTCTAGTTCTTAGAGGAAAGGCTTTCACCTTTTTCCCATTGGGTGTGATGTTCGCTATGTGTTTGTCACACATGGTCTTTATTATGTTGAGGTATGATCCTTCTATGCTTAATTTGTTGATAGTTTTTATCATGAAAGGATGTTGAATTTTATGAAATGATTTTTCTGCATCTGCTGAGATGGTGGTTTTTGTCTTTAATTCTGTGGATGTGATGTATCACGTTTACTGATTTGCATATGTTGAACCAGCCTGGGGTCCCCAGGATAAATTCCACTTAATCATTATGTATTATCTTTTTGATGTGCTGTTGGATTTGGTTTGCTAGTGTTTTGTTGAGAATTTTTGCATCTATGTTCATCAGGATATCGGTTTGTAGTTTTCTTTTTTTTGTTGTTGTGTCTGCTAGCCTTGTAGAATGGGTTAGGAAGAATTCATTCCTCTTCAATTTTTTGGAATAGTTTGAGGAAAATTGGTGTTAGTTCCTCTTTATAAGTTTGGTAGAATAAAGCAATGAAGCCATCCAGTCCTGGACTTTTCTTTGTTGGGAGACTTTTTCATTACTCATTATTGGTTTGTTCAGGTTTTCCATTACCTTTTGATTCCATCTTGGTAAGTTGTATGTGTCCAGGAATTTTTCCATTTGCTCTAGATTTTCCAGTTAATTATCTTATAGTTGTTCATAATAGTCTTTGAGGATTTTTTGTATTTCTGTGGTATCAGTTGTAATGTCTCTTTATTCATTTCTGATTTTTTTTTTTACTTGAGTCTTCTCTCTTTTTTCTTGGTTAGATAGTTCACAGTTTATCAATTTTGTTCATCTTTTCAAAAAACAACTGTTGTTTTGTTGATCTTTTTTTTTTTTAAGTCTCTATTTGGTTTAGTTCTGCTGTAATCTTTATTATTTCTTTCCTCATACAAATTTTGGGTTTGGTTTGTTCTTGCTCTTCTAGTTCTTCAACATGCATCATTGAGTTATTTATCTGAAATCTTTCTACTTTTTTGATGTAGACTTTTATTGCTATAAACTTCCCTCTTAGCACTGCTTGCTCTATCTCACAGGTTTTGGTATGTCATGCTTCCATTTTCATTTATTTAAAGAAATTTTTAAATTTCCTTTATAATTTCTTCCTTGACCCATTGGTTGTTCAAGAGCATGTTGTTTAATTTCCATGTATTTGTACAGGTTCCAAAGTTCCACTTTGTTACTGATTTCTAGTTTCATTCTATTGTGGTCTGAAAAAATACTAGATATGACTTTGATGTTTAGGATAATTTTTGAGACTTGTTTTGTGGCATAACATATGGTCTATCCTGGAGACTGTTCTATGTGCTGATGAGAAGAATGTGTATTCTGCAACTGTTGAATAAATTGTTCTGTAGATGTCTGTTAGGTCCATTTGATTTAAAGTACAATTTAAATCCAATGTTTCTTTGTTGATTTTCTGTTGAGATTATCTGTCTAATGCTGAGAGTGGGGTGTTGAAGTCCCCAACTATTATTGTATTAAAATCTATCTCCCCCTTTAGATCTGATAACATTTGCTTTCTATATCTGGGTGCTCTGGTATTGGGTGCATATATATTTAGAATTGTTAAATCCTCTTGCTGAATTAATCTCTTTATCATTGTATAAATGACCTTCTTTATCGCTTTTTACTATTTTTGACTTAAAGTCTGTTTTATCTGATGTAGGTACAGCTATGCCTGCCTGGTTTTGGTTTCTATTTGCATGAAATATCATTTTCCATCCATTCACTTTCAGACTATATGTGTCTCTACAGGTGAAGTGAGTTTCTTGTAGCATATAGTTGGGTCATGCCTTTTAAAATTTTAATCCATTCAGCAGTCTATCTTTTTGGTAGACTATTTTATCCTTTTACATTCAAGGTTATTGTTGATATTTGAGGACTTATTTCTGTCATTTTGTTGTTTTCTGGCTGTTTTGTATAACCTTTGTTCCTTTCTCTCATTGTTTATCATTATGGTTTGGTGTTTGTTTTTGTTTTGTTTTGTATTGGTAACATTTGAATTCTTTCTCTTTCTCATTTGTTTGTTTGCTCTACCAATGAGTTTTATAGTTCTGCTTGCTTTCATGATGGTAGGTATTGTTCTTCTGCTTCCAGGCGGTGGACTCCCTTGAATATTTCTTGAAGGGCTGGTCTATGATTTCTCTCAGTTTTGCTTGTCTGGAAAATATTTTATTTCTCCTTTATTTTTGAAGGAAAACTTTGATACTTGAGTATAGTATTCTTAGCTACTAATGTTTTTCCTTCAGCACTTTAAATATGTCATCCCATTCTCTCCTAGGCTTTTACTGAGCAATACACTCTTATATGTGACTAGATGCTTTTCTCTTGCTGTTTTTAGAATTCTTTCTTTGTCTTTGACTTTTGACAATTTGACTACAATGTGCTTTGGAGAAGACCTTTTTGGGTTGTACCTATTTGGGATTCCATGAGCTTCCTGTATCTGGATGTCTAAATTTCTTGATAGAGTTAGAAAATTTTCAGCTATCGTTTTATTACATAGGTTTTCTGAGCCTTTGTCCAACTCTTCTCCAGAAGAAAATTCCAAAACATGAATATTTGGTCACTTTATAGTGTTGCTTCATATATCAATACTCTTTCTTCATTTTCTTTTTTTCTTCCGCCTACCCCCACCACTTTTTTATTTGTTAGGGGAGGGGTCCAATTGGATTATTTCAAAAGACCTGTCTTCAAGATCAGAAATTCTTCTACTTGATCTATTCTAATTTTTGAAGCTCTTGATTATATTTTGTATTTCATTAATTGAATTCTTCTGTTCTAGAATTTCTGTTTCGTTCTTTTTTAAATCTAACTCTGGTGAATATCTTATTCATATCCTCAGTTGTTTTTCTGCTTTCTTTGAACTATTCATCTGCATTTCTTGTATCTTACTTTCTCTAATATCATTATTTTGAATTATTTTCTAGGCATTTTATAAATTTCTTTTTCACTGGAGAATTATTGTGTTCCTTTGGAAATGTCATATTTTTCTATTTCCTGTGCCCTTACGTTGATGTCTGTGCATCTGGTGTAATAATAATTTCTTCCAAATTTTTGGATTGGCTCTCATAGGGGAAGACTCTTTCCTATAGATGTATCTCTGGTGTCGGTTAGGTAGGGTACCTTAGCTTTGGTTCTTGGTGCACACAGGTGTGTACTCTCTATATGATTTCTTTGGCTATAAACAATGTCAGTGATGTCTGTGATTTCCTCAGTGGCTTAGGCTGCGGTTGTTAGCAGAGGCCATGGTGAGGCTTTGCTGGAGACCGAGGTGCCAAGTTGGCCAGCTCTCAGGCCCTAGTAGTCACAGTAATGGGCCAAATGTGCCTGTCCTTGAACTCCCAGGTCATGTGCATGGGCGGTGGGCTGATTCTTGGGCTTTCAGACAGCATATTCTGTTGCCATTAGTGGCAGTGGTAAGCCATGCATGTGGGAAGGTCCTCCGTCCCCTGGGCAGCATGTGCAGCATGCAATGGCAATGATGGTGGTGGAACAATCCTGAAATTCCCAGGTGGAAGGTACTGGTGTTAGTAGTGGCGGTGATGGGCTGGATGGGCCAGTCTCTAGGGCCCCAGGTAGCATGTGAGTTGATGCCAGCAGTGGTATTGATGACAGGCTGGGTGGGCCCATCCTCAGGCCCTGGGAGGAGTACACAGATCCCTGAAGTGGTGGATAGGGTTAGGTGATTCCCAGGTCCCCAGAAAGCATGCTTGGGCACTGAGAGGAGTGGTGCCAAGTGGGATGGGCCTATCCCCAGGCCTGCATGGGTGCAGGCTGTAGTGAGCAGGGTGGGGAAATGCCCCTATCCCCAGGCAACATGCTTCGACAGTGTCAGCAATGGTGGCAGTGGGTGGGGAGAGCCTGTCCTTAGGGTGTGTGTAAGTGCACTGCAGCCCTGCTGCTAGGGGTTGGGGTTGCTGTCAGTGGCAGTGCTCCCAGGCCGGTGACACTCAGGTACTAGAGACCATGGCATTCAGCTCCCTTTGTCCTGGGGTGGCCTCCCCAGTGTGCTGTAAAATGCAGGACCCTGGGTGTGCTAGAGAGTTGGGGCCCCTATCATACTGCTGGGTCCAGCTAGCATCATGCCACTGCAGTCCTCTGGGTGGATGTAGGACGATGTCAGTGGGGCTCTAGGGATATGAAGATGCAGGAGCTGTTGGGCCCCAGGACAGAATGCAGGCTGATGGGGGCTGGGCTCTCAAAATAGTGCTGTGCTGCAACTGTTAGGTCTTGGGATGTATGAACTCACCCAGCATAAGCTCCCTCTCTGGAGCAATGCCACTGCATGGATTCCAGGCAGCTCCATATACTAGCCTCAGGGCCTGCAATAAGTCTTTACTGAAACCCACTGTGTGCCTAGTCCCAAGGTAGGCACTGTAGGAAGGAAAAAAAGCAGAGGCAGGAATGGCAAGAAAGGGCCCACACTGTGGATTTCAGCCCTAAACCCTGCTCATCCCTCCCTGCGCAAGCTCTGACTGAGGCATGAGTTCTTGCCTAACTGCATTCACTGTAGCACAGTCCCTCGGTGGTGACGCCAGTCACATATACAGCCCAAGTTTTCAGCAAGAACGAGTTATCAAGATTGAGCTAACAAATCTTCAGGGAAGACAGCCCAGTCCTAACTTCTGTCATAACATTTTTCTTTGGTGATGAAGCATCGCTGGGTTTGTTGAAAGCTCATTCAGTGTTGCTAACGCTCAAGCACTCAGGCATCCCTCAGGTCCAGGCAGAGGATTAGGGTGGGGAGTAGGCAGGCAGTTCTTGGCCAGTTAGTTCAGAGGCACAGCTGTGCTGTTGAAGTCTATGCTCCCTGCACTGTATCTTACAAATAGAGTTGTATTATAATACTGTGCATAAAATTGTAGATTCTGGAGTCAGACTGCCCTGAGTTCAGTTTTAAGCTCTGCCATTTGCTGGCTATGGGATCTGGACAAGCCTCAATTTTTAAACTATTAAGGTAATACTTTGCTCCCTGCTTAACTTGGATAAAGTCCAATTTATCTTGTTTTCTTTTGTAGATTGTGTTTTTGGTTAGGGATCCAAGAAATATTGCCCAAGGTGTCTTAGTCCCATTTGTGTTGCTATAACAGAATACATGAGATTGGGTAATTTATAAAGAAGAGAAATTTACTTCTTATAGTTCTGGGAAGTCCAAGATCAAGGCAACAACAGGTTTGGTGTCTGGCGAGGGCCTGGTCTCCACTTCCAAGATGGTGCCTTGAACACTGCATCCTCCAGAGGAAGGAACATTGTTCCTCACATGGCAGAAGAGTGGAAGAGCAAAGGGAGAGAACCCACCCCCAAAGGCCCTTTCAAAGAGGCATGAAACCCATCTATGAGGGAGGACCCATCATGGCCTGATCACCTCTTAAAGGCCCACCTCCCACTACCATTACATTGGCAATGAAATGTCAATGTGAGTTTAGAAGGGAATACACATTGAAACCATAACACAAGGTCACAAACAATTTCTCCTATATTTACTTCTAGGCATTATATAGTCTAAGATTTATATTTAGGTCTACAATCTAGTTTTAGTTTTGAATATGCTGCAAGGTAAGGAGGGTAGAGAGAGGTTCTTTCTGTCTTTTTCCTTCATCTTCCTTCCTTCCTTCTTTCTTTCCCTTTCTTTCTTTCTCTTTCTTTCTTTCTTTCTTTTTTTCTTTCTTTCTTTTCCTTTCTTTCTTTCTTTTCTCTCTCTCTCTCTTTCTTTCTTTCTGTATATGAATGTGTAATTGTTCCAATACCATTTATTGACAAGAACATTCTTTCTTCCTTGAATTGCCCCTGCACCTTTGTTGAAAATTAATCAATAGACTATTTATGGATCTATTTTAGGACCTTCTGTTCTGTTCTACTGATCTACACGCCTGTTCTTTGGTCAAGAAGACATTCAACCTGGTCCTTCTTTATAAAAAATATATTGGTAATCCTAGGTCATTTGTGCTTCCATATACATTTTATAATGGACTTATTTATTGTTACAAAGAGAGCTTACTAAAATTTCACATTGAATCTATAGACAAATCTGGGGAAAACTGACATCTTGACAATATGGAGTCTTGTAATCCATGAACACGTTACATATCTCCATATATTTATGCCTTCTTCAATTTATTTTAGCAATATTTTGTCATTTTCAGTGTATAGGTCTTTCACATCTTTTGTTAAATGTATTCCTAAGTATTTTTGTCATTTTTGTAAATTAATATTTTTCAATTTCATTTTCTAATTTTTTGCTGCAAATTAATAAAACATAAAATCAATTTTTATGTATTCACCTTGTAACGTGTGACCTGGCTAAATTCATGTTAGTTCTAACTGTAGTTTTGTAGATTCTTTGAATTGTTTACACAAAAATTTATCACCTGCAAATAGACACAATTTTACTTCTGTCTTTCTGATCTTTAAAAGCTTTATTTCATTTTCTTCCCTTAGTGCAATGGCTAGGACTGCTGGTACAGTGTTACATAGAAGTTATGCATCCTTGCCTTGTTTCCGAACTTGCCAGGAAACTGATCCATATTTCATCATTAAAGATGCCCTTTATCAGGTTGAAGTTCTTTTCTGTGCTAGATTACTGGGAGTTTTTATTATGATTAACATATATTAAATGTTGTCAAATACTTTTTCTGCATCTATTGACATTTTGTATGCTTTTTCTCATTTATTCTCTTAATGTAGCGTATTATATTAATTTTTTGAGTATTAAACCAATTTTGTATTCCTGGGATAAATCTTCCTTGGTCATGATGTTTTATTCCTTTCTATATATTGTTGGATTTAATCTGCTGGTATTTTGTTATAAACTTTAACATCTATGTTCATGAGGGATGTTGGCCTGTAGCGTTCCGTTTTGCAATGTCTTTGTCATGCTTTGGTATTAGAGTTTTGCTGGTATCATAAACCAAATTGAGAGGTGTACCCCATCTTCCTCTAGTTTTTAAGAGTTTGTGTAAGTTTGATGTTACCTCTTCTTTAAATGTTTGATAAAATTTTCCAGTGAAATTACCCGGGCCTATAATTCAGAGTTTCTATTTCATCTTGTGTAAATTTTGATGATTTATATTTATGTCATTTCAACTATTTTGTAGAAATTATTGGGATAAAGTTCCTTATACTATTCTTATATTCTCTTTTTAACATTTTAATGTCTGTGATTTCTGTGGCGATAGCTCCTCTTTCATTCCTGATATTAGTAGTAGATTAGATTTGCTCTCCATTTTTCTTACGAAGTCTAACAAAATTTATCAGTTTTTGTATTCTTTACAAAGAACCAACTTTAGGGTTTACTCATTTTTTAATTGCTTATCTGTTTCTTATGACATTGATTTCTGCTCTTTATTATTTTCTTTGTTTTACTTACTTTGGTTTACTTTGGATTTGAGGTGGAATTTTAAATCACTGAATTTATACCTTTCTTCTTTTCTAATGTAAGAATTCAAAGCCTTAAAACTCCCTCTAATCACTGTTTTAGCTTATGTTGTAGTTTCCCTAAGTTTTAAATATTTTATCATTTCTCTGTGGTTTCTTCTTTCACTCATGGATTATTTAGAAGTGCAATGTATTTATTTGGATTTGTCCTAGATAACTTGTTTTAATTGATCATTTGGATTTGTTCTAGATAACTTATTTTAATTGATTCCTAATTTAATTACATTGTGAGTAGAGGGTATATCCTACTATTATTTCAATCTTATACTTTATTTTAGGATTTGTCTTATAGCCTGGGATATGGTCCTTGTTGGTGGGTATGTACAGCCGGAAAAAAAATGTGTATTCTCCAGTTGTTGGGTATAGTGCTCTATAAACATCAGTTAGACTAGGGTGTTGATATGACTGCCAATATTCTCTATGACTTTACTGAATTTTTTGTCCTGCTTTCTACCAGTTGCAGAGAGAATATTCGAATATCCTACAGTAATTGTAAAATGTTCTATTTCTTCTTTTATTCTGTCAAGTTTTGCTTTATGTATCTTGAGGATCTATTCTTAGGCACATACCCATTGATGATTATAATGTCTTCCTTATTAATTGACTGTTTTTAAAGCTCATCTTCTCTAGTCAGCATATAGTTAGATCTTGCTTTTTAAAGAACAATTATTCTGGTAATCAAGGCCCTTTAACTGGAATATTTTGTTCATTACCATTTGTGATTATTAATATGATTGTATTAAGATTGTATTTCTTTTGTTGTTGTCCACTTTAAGTCCCTCTGTTCCCCTTTCCTACCTTTTTAAATTGTTTGAATGTATTTTACAATTTTGTTTTAACTTATTGGTTAGATTTTTAGATATATCACATTGGATTCATTTTTAAGTGGCTGATCTGATTATCACAAGAAACATCCTTCTGCTTTCACAGTATATTTAGTTAATATTGCACTTCTTTACATAAAATGTAGAAAGCTTGAAATATTGTAAGTCCACTCCCTCACCACCACTGATAGTCCATAGTCATTTGAGTCACAGCCCTATATGTGATGGGTCATTTTTCTCTGGGTACTTGCAAGATTTTCTCTTTATCTTTGATTTTCAGCAATTTAATTATGATGTGCCTGGACATAATTTTATTTGAAATTATCCTGTTTGGAGTTCACTGTGTTGTTGGATCTGTAATTTATGTCTTTCAACAAATGGGGAAGTCTTTCAGCCAGTATGTTCTCAGATATGTTTTCTGCCCCATTATCTTTGTTATCTCCATCTGGGACTGTAATTAACTGCATATGGAACATTTAGATATTGTCCCACATGTCTCTGTAGCTTGTTCATTTTTTCAGCCTTTTTTTCTCTTGTCTTTAGATTAGATAATTTCTGTTGATCAATCTTCTAGCTGACACACTCAGCCATTCATTAGGAGAGTGGATTTACATTCTTCCAGGCCTGTTTTCTGTTTAAATTTGAGACCACAGCTTAGGTTTTAAAGTACAATAGAAGTTTATTATGATAAGATTTAAGAGTTTAATAGAAGTTAAAAGTTTTAAGAGTTTAATAGAAGTTAAACTTTTAAAACTATTTAAAAGTTTAATAGAAGGCTAAAGTACAATAGAAGTTTATAATGATGAGGTTTATTAATATTAACCATATAATACCATGATTTCAAATATAACATAATTCAAAATCTATCCTCACCTTGACTCCTCTTTAAAGAAAATGCTGAGATTTTGCAATGAGTTTGTAACTAGGAGCTGGGAATCTGGTCAGGAGACAGACACTCAAGCAGAAGATGTACAACATGGTGCGAGTAGGTATAAAACTCCAGGCGTGAACAAAGTGCTACGGGCACACAGAGGTCCACATTGCTGCCACTACCCCAGGGAGTCAGGAAAAGCTTTCACAGAGTTAACATTTTATTAGAAAATTTAGATAGCAAGAAAAGCCAGGCTTTGCCAAAAAGAAAGAAGAACGTTCTAGGTAGAAGTGCTCTGAGGAAGGCCTGTCATGGTTTGGGAAGAGGGGGAAAAGGGAAGTAGAGCATCATATCCCCCAAAAGGGCAGCGATAGCGTAGGAGGCCAGAAGAATAAGAAGACTGCCCTGCACTGAAGAACGAGTGGAGAAGAAGTATGTTCTTGTTGCATCATATGAAGGTATGGGTGGTGAGGAGCAGGACACCTCCTTTATCCTGTGAAGAATAAAGCAAACTCTGCACTCAAAGATCTCTCAAACTGCCTATAAAACCAAATCAACCTACATGAAACAAAAAGAGGCAGAACACTCAGCCACCATTCCAACTCTGGCCACCATCTCTCACCTCGGCTGCAATATCCTCCAAAGGGGTCTCCCTGTTATTACCTTTGTCCACCTCCAATTCATTTCCATATTTGCAGAAAATCCCCTTCTTAAGACATAAATCAGAATAGTCTTATCCATCGTTTAAATCCAATCAGTGGCTTCCCACTACACATAGAATGTTCTGTGTCCGCACCACTGCCCAATCTCATTCATCACACTTAGTCACAACAGCCTTCTGGCTGACCCCAGTCAGGCCACACTCTCGTGGGCATTAGGGCTTTGTGTTGCCTGCTGCCTTCGTCACTGTTGCCACTTTCCTCCCAGCTCTCGTGGGGCTGGCTCCTTCTCTGCCAGTTTAGATATAGCATAACTCACTTCCTCAGACAGACCTTCCCATTAAAGCTCATTCCAATGCTCAATTTATTCCATTCAAAGCATTAACAATCTGTAGCCCTTTCATTTATTTGTTTACCTGATTCATGTCTACCTCTCTTACTGGGATTTAAATGACAATGGCAAAAATTTGGTCTGTCTTGTTCTTCATTAAATCCCCAATGCCTAGTATAATGCCCAGAATATAGTACCAACAAATATATGTGAATCAATGGTTAAAACTCAATGCTAAAGTGGTGTTATCCACTCTGTGTGTCACAGAGCAGGGAGATGAGTGGGCGTAAAGGATCAAAGCAGGGAGAGAAAGCCCTATTTGAAGTGGGTGGCCCTAGTTGCCACATGATCTTGCTATGGGTTTTGTAGCTCCTTAGGGAGAAGGAGTAGCTTTCCCTGTGAAAATGATGCTTTGGGTACAACATCCAGCTCTCCTGTTTCCCAGGTCTGTTGGGCACAATTCAGGATTCCATACTCTCTAGAAGGCCCCTTGGATGCAAGCTCATTCTACCGTCCCCTCTTCTTGCTTCTAAGTCATGAGATGATTTTGAAGAACTTGCATGCTCCATCTACAACCCAACTCCTAGGAGAGCAAACCAATTCTGTTTCCTGGGAGTTTACATCTTACTCTTGAAGACAAGAATAAGAGAAAAGAAGTCATTGTTGAATCATTGAGTTGCTTTCTTTAAAAAAAAACTTTTGCTATTTATAAAACTGGAATACATTTTTTGAGCGCTCCTGTCTGAACCCCAGGCTGAGAAATGTAATTAGAAAATACACACTTACCAAGAGTTGGAAGCCTGGGAGAATGCCTTCATCCATCCCAAGCACTGGATAGGAAAAGATATAAACAGAGCACGTGGTATTGGCGTGCACTTTTATTGAGTGAGATGTGATATTCAGAAAGTCTACAGCACATACGTACCCCAAGTGGAAATTCTTTTAGTAACAGTACATTAAACAATCCAGCCCTCTCTTCCCACACCGCCCCTCCCTACCCTTTGCTCTCTCTTGTACATGGTTGTAGAAGAACATCTCTCCATGGCTGGGTCACAGGGTGTCACCTTCTTGACTTCTTCAGGGAATGTTTGCAGCATTTTGCTATTTTCTCTGCTGCATGCCCTTGTGGTAACACCACAGAGGCCCACTCTACCCTGCTGCCTCCTTGCTTTGCAGGGCTCAAGTTAGATGCCAAGTCTCTTAGAATATTAAAATATGACCAACTTCTCCCTCCTGCTTCCTTCTGCACTCCTTTCTCTTCTCCAAGCAAGTGCTTATCTACAATCTATTGGTAAAGGGTTACTCCCTGGAATGGCAAATTTCTCTTTTTGTATGTGTTCTGTCTGCCTCGGGCTCCCTGGGTCTTGGGTATGAAGAGTACGTGTCAAAGGCAGATCAGGGCAGCTGGGTCAGAGGCAGCTGTGCCTGTCCAGGCAATTTCCAAGCTGCCTGGCTTTGTGCCTGGTGGGTCTCAGAGAAGTTTAGACGACAATGTGGGTAACCCCAGAGAGCATCAGCAGTGGTTCTGCAAGGGGCAACAGAGCTCTGGAGGCCCTTCTGAAACAGGCCAGGAGGCCCTCCTTAGGTCTCTCACTGGACAGTAGTGAGACAGGCACACACTCAGTGACACAGGCAGAACCATCACTGAGTCAGTGTCACAAAGGTCTGCTACTGAACATCAGTGTAGTTATAAGAGCTAAAAATGAACTTGCAGAAGTGCCCCTTCCGTGCCTATCTGCTTCCCACTTCCCACCTCCCACCAGGCCAATGATCCAATGATGCTGATATGGTTTGGCTCTGTGTCCCCACCTAAATCTCATCTTGTCACTCCCATAATGCCCATGTGTTGTGGGAGGAACCGGGTGGGAGATAAATGAATCATGGGGCGGCTCTTTCCTGTGCTGTTCTCATGATAGTGAATAAGTCTCACAAGATCTGATGTTTTAAAAAATGGAAGTTTCCCTGCACAAGCTCTCTTCTCTTGTCTGCCACCATGCGAGGCGTGACTTTCACCTTCCGCCATGATTGTGAGGCCTGCCCAGCCACGTGGAACTGTAAGTTCATTAAACCTCTTTCTTTTGTAAATTGCCCAGTCTTGAGTATGTCTTGATCAGCAGCGTGAAAATGGACTAATACAGATGCCTCTCTGAAATTTTAGGGACTTGTATTCTTGCTAGAAAAATCAGAAAAAAAACAACCAATCTTCCCTTTCCAGATTCCTCCTCTGAGTGGACTGCATGAGGACATGTCTGTAAGAAATTGTGGGTAGATATCTCAGACAGAAGAAAAAAATGCACTTTAAATTGACAAATCAGTCCAAACCACGAAGGTTATAACTCTTTTTTTTTCCCTTTCCAGAGAACAGTAAAACAGACTTGTTATTGGCAGCCCATTAGTGCTCAGGAGAGGCGGTCTCCAGCATGACATCAGCCCGCGGCTCGACCTAAATCTAGTATTTCACCAGAGAGCCTTACGCTGCGGGCTTTCCAACTGTGTGGAAGACGTACGTGGGGGAGAGGGAAGAAGGCATAAATAAGATACAGACTGGAGACTTTCTGATGTGTTTAGCACATTTTTGTGATTTCCTTTAATACGATAGGCCTTGCATAATCTCCCATTAGGAGAACAAAAGACAAGCCTGAGATGGGATGGAGAGTGGGTGGAGAGGGGGATCCATTCAATAAAAAGTTCACTTTGACTAATTAGCATTTTTCATACAAATACTTAAAAGGGGAGGCGAATTGGAGAGAAAGAATGAATACCACAGCCGAGTGACTGCAGATATAAAAAGTCCGTTCATTAATTCGGTTGTTTTTTAATTCCTAATTGAACTTAAATAAAGAGGACCTAGAGGCAGCTGTTTCTAATATCGAGTCCCCACCGCACATGAAAGACGCATTTATTCCTGCAGCAGCCTCCCTACCCTTGGGTGTTATCAGCTGAACATGTTGTGAACCTACCTAATGCATTTGAGGTAGCTTGGGTTTATTTTTCTTTCAATAAAATAAATGGTTTTGTAATTAAATTTCTGCACTGCCTGTGCTTAATGGTTACATTGACAAGTGCTAATGTATGGCAAGAGAATGAGTTTGAAATGAAACATGCTGTTTTCGAATCTGCAAGCAATTTTGCAGCGGGGCAATCAAACCCCTCATGCCAGCGAAACGTTTTCATTAATCTGCTCACTCCGCCCCTGCCCATTCTGGCCGGGCGAGGACACTTTTGAGCTTCCCCTTTGCCTACCCCCCAGCCTCGCCTTTTTCTAAACACACACACTCACGCACACATGCGTGCGCACACACACAAACAGCATGAAGTGAGCCGTTGTTTGAAACCGTTTTGCGGTCCCTGGCTGGCAGGCCTGTGGAAATTCGCTGACTTTACACCGTGAAATGTTGCAGCTGTCTCTCTCCTCCAAAAGGAAGCCTGCCTCAATGTTTCAATTTCTGGCAGCCAGTCAATAAGAAAATCTGTCCTTCTGTTTTCCTTTTTTTTTTTTTTTAAACTTTCCTCCCCCCTTAGCTAAATTTATTTTTGAATACATCTTCTCATAGAAAGTAAGGAACAGCTATTACGTATCTGGACTCGGTCTGCGCAAACCACTTCAAGCCACGGCAAAGGAGGCGTCCTTCCAGCCTTGAGCCTGCAGAAGGTTCATGAATGGAAACCTGGATGGGCGGCTTGTGGTCTTGGCTGGCTCCACTTCTGCTCACAGCCCAGGAAAGGGGCCCTGTGTCTCCCGCCTGGCCTGCACAGGTACAGAAGGGGGACACAAGACTCTTGGCTCTGCCCCTTCCCTGGAAGCCTGCGTTTCATCTGACCGCTAGAGGGATGGCTTCCCAGGGTGGCGGCTGTCTGGAGCCTGCGAGGTCCCCTCATCAAAGGCCAAGAAGCGGCTACGAGGCCCACAGCTGACTGGGGCGTGGGGAGATGGAGAGCAACAGGGGAGCCTCTGGTTCAGTGGCTGCCCACAAGGTGTGCGACTCAGCATTTTCTCCCCAGGCTGGGGGAGAAGAGCCAGAGGGCTGACCGCAGGAGAGCTGACTCACCCGGGGCTGGGCCAGAAACACAGGCTGTCCTCCCCTCTGCATGGCTCCCTCTTCCTGGTTTTAGGATGGTGTTTAGAGGAAAGGCTTCTGTGTGGTCCCAGCCTCCCTGAATTTATTGCAGGGCAAGATAGAGGAGACAGTTGATTATGGCATTCAAGGAGCAGCAGGAAGAATCTTAGCCCCTCAGAATTCCCCTGCCCATTTTCTAAGTCCTGAATTTCCTTTCACAGGGGACAATGCCTTTCATTTCATCATTCAAACAGAAGCTTGGATGCAGAAGTCCTTGGAAAGCAGACATAGGGAGGGAGATCTCCACCTAGGTGTACATGAAGGGCAAGGCAAAGCCCATCCTGAGAGGGAGAAAGAAAAAGAACTTGGGTTAGCTGGTGTATTCGTCCGTTCTTGCATTGCTATAAAGAAACACCTGAGACTGGGCAATTTATAAAGGAAAGAGGTTTAATTGGCTCATGGTTCTGCAGGCTGTACAGGAAGCAGAGCAGCTTCTGCCTCTGGGGAGGCCTCAGGAAGCTTCCAATCATGGCAAAAGGCGAGGAGGGAGTGAGGCTGCTACACGGTGAATGCAGCAGCAAGAGAGAGTGAGGGCGGACGTGCTGCACACTTTTAAACAAAAGATCTCGTGAGAACTCACTCACTATCATGAGAACAGCACCAAGAGGATGGAGCCAAACCATCTAAACCATCGTGAGGAAGCCGCCCCCATGATCCAATCACCTCCCACCAGGCACTGCCTCCGACTCTGGGGATTACAATGGAACATGAGATTTGGTGGGGACACAGATCCAAACCAAACCGTTTGGTTTGGAAGGGGAAATCTTGGCAGGGGCAGAGGGCAAAGAAGTAGGGGGACAAGTGTTAGAGCTAACAGACACCTTCACAGCAGCCCTGTGGAGGGGGCAAAATTCCTCTTTTAAACGGCCACAGCAGATTAATGAAAGTCAAGACTTAATCTTATCCAGGGTAAAGGTCCATGCCCCAGGAGGTCCATGCCCCAGGAGGAAGAATGGAAAGCAGTGGGGAAGGGAAGGTGAGGGGCTGCTCTGTGGGCCTTGGCAGGGTCTCGGCTATGCTCCTGACAAAACTGGGCTATTCATACATGAAAGTGCTGTGATCTACCACTCAGCTTACCACAAAAGTTAGCATAGTTACTATGCACATAAAATAGTAGAGTACTTCATTCATTCAGCAAATAATAAGGTTGCTTCTCACATTCATTTATTCATGCAGCAAATAAGTCCTCACTATCAAATAATGAAAAGAGCCATGTTGCTAGGCTCCTTCAGGATATAGCATAACAAAGACAAGGATGAAATAAGTCCTGTGATGCAGAGACCAGCGAGATACCAGCAACATGCTACCTGACTTCAGAGGAGGAAGAAGTGTGCTGTGCCAGGAGGAACAGGGGAGAGCTTCATGAAGAGGGGAGCCTTAAAAGCCAGGTAGGATTTCAAAAGGGGAGGATAATGTTCTGAGGCAAGGAGCCAGCAAAACATGGAGGAATAAAAGCAAAAATTGTTTCTGGGGAATGATGAGTGGTTTCAAATGAATGGAGGAAAAGTTAAGCACCTGTGGTGGTGGTGGTGGTGGTGGTGGTGGTGTGTGTGTGTGTGTGTGTGTGTGTGTTGGTGGGGGGTGGGAAGTGGAATTAGGATTTATGAGATACTTTGTTTTGCAAACCACAGGTAACCCTTAAAGGTGTTGGAGACTTGTGGATGGAGTGAGTGGTGATGCAACCCAACCTATATATTCATAATTGACCCTGTAAGCCATCAAAAGGGCAGGCTGAGAAGGGATGATATTAGAGGCAGGAGGACCAGAGGCTATTTCAGTAGCCGAGGTCAGAGAAGAAGAGGACTGGCAAGGCTGAGGCAGTGTTCCTGGAGGTAGGGGATGGATGCCGGGACCCTGCAGAGGTCAGGGGCAGGGAGGAAAGGAAGCACTATCCAGTAGTCTGCTGTATTCAGGGTACTGAGATGACCCCGGCCAGGACAGAGACCGGGAACTCTGACAGAGAAGTGGATTTGGAAAAGGGCAAAAGAA
Organism: Cacajao melanocephalus; assembly: GCA_963573385.1. Taxonomy (NCBI): domain Eukaryota; kingdom Metazoa; phylum Chordata; class Mammalia; order Primates; family Pitheciidae; genus Cacajao; species Cacajao melanocephalus. The sequence goes on from CAUYLG010073295.1 coordinate 57,406, forward strand.
AACACTAGTTCCAACTGGATACCTGGAGTTGGAGTTGCTGGTGGTGACTGTCATGAAGGAATATTCAGGAAATAGTAAACAGATGGAACAAAATAGGAGAAAGGCGGAATTCTGAAGAATGCCCGTAGCTAGAGGAGCCAGTGCCATAGACAACACGGAACCACAGGGTTAACAGGAGAGGGGCCATGAGGAAAAGGGAGGGGACTTTCAAGAGGAAAGGCTGGAAGGCATTTCTGATGCTTCAGGGAGAGCCAAGAAGGGGAGATGGTGAGGCAGTTGGGTTGGACAATAAAGGAGAAGTTGAGCAGGGTGTGCGAAGTAGAGACAGAAAGAGATTTTGCACCTGGCTTTGAAGAAGTTTCACTGTGATGAGTGCAAGGAAAGTTTTCTTTGGGTGATGGGCGCTTGAGCAATATTCAAGGAGAAATCATAAGGAGGGAGAGATTGAAAGGCACCCAAGAGGGGACTCTGATGGAGCAGGATCATGGGAGAGGCAGGAAAGGGTGGAGCGGGTGGCCTTGCAAAGCAGCAGGAAGAAGGCGTGGTAGACCACAGAACAGCTGACATAAAGACAAGGGGAGGCGAGGGTGCAGGCAGCCTCTGGGGGAGGGAAGAAATCAGATCCTGTGCTGAGGGTGAGGGGTGGGGACGAAGGTGATGGGAAGAGGGAAGTGGCTTGGAAATTTGAGGCAGGGAGGAAAGAGTCTAGAAAGGCAGGAATGAATCATAGGGCATTGAGAAGCATGAGAACCCAGCTGAAGATGGAAGCCTGGCTCTGCACAGCCTGGTCTGCACAGTCATGACGTTTGCTCCAGCTTTTCTGGGCAGTCTGGAAGCAGAAACAGAAGCAAAGAACACAGTGGCAGGAATGCTCCAGCTATGGACGGCACTGCAGCCGCAGTGGACAGCCAGAGACGCAGGACCTTAGAGGGTGATCAGAGAGAATTTTATAGCTGGAAGCCTTTTTGTTGATATGGGTGACCTTCGCTTCCAAGACCGGTACAACCTTGTCTTGGGTTAAATTTGGAGACCAAATTTGAAAAAGTTTTACATAAAAAACATATCTCTCTCCCAGAAAGAACTGTGAACCAGGAATGAGAACAAATTCCTGTTGCAGAAGTTGTTTTTCTTCTTTCCTTTGGCCTTCCTGTGCTGTGTGATCCAAGCAGATGACTTAAACTTTTTACCTGTTCCTCCCAACTGCCTGCCTCTGGGACACATTCTGCTGATTTATTAACTTTCTGGAAAGAAAGTGTTGCTTAAATTAAGGCAATCTCACTAAGAAAGTGGTTTTATTCCACAGAATTCTGTAGTGTCTGCCCTCTCCTTACAGCAGTCAAACAAAACAAAAACAAACAAATCCAGTTTATTCGAAAGCTCTCTGGTCTTTTGGCTTGTTCTTGATGTTCAATGGGGTTGTTGAAGCTAAACAGATATTAAACAAAGTCTACCCAGTTTAGTTTGCGAAATTAAACACTATCAGCTGTGGTCAGGTCTGCACACTCCGTGCGGATGGAGAATGCTGGCGTTGGTTGTGATTGCCTTAAGTGCTTATTCTCTGATCAAGAGGCAGCATCTTAGCCTCCGCCAGAGTGGAGAAAGGACTGTACCATGGATACCGTCCATCATTACCCACCTTACTGACAAGGGGCAGTGATGCATGGGATCTGTTCTTCCTGTACCCACTTCAAGCATCTGCAGAAAGAGACTTTTTGAAGCCACTCCTTGTCTCCTATTAACTTAAGGCCTGGGTGCTGTGCCGTTAGCCAGCCAGAGTGGGGCAAAGAAGGCCAGAGCCCGAGAAAGGCCTCCCCAGCATCAGCAGCCCTCAGGTCTGTCCAGCCTAGAATTCATGACTGCTAAGACTTGGGTGTGGCTTGGGGATGGGACTATGAGGAGCCTTTCTCCACAACCCCAGAAGGCAGAGCATGGACTGAACATTCGGAGGAACAGCTATCACGGTATAGCCAAATACTCCTGTGAGCCCTTCATATGTTCTCATCAGGACCACATCTAGGAAGAGTTAATTTCATCAGTTGACTTCCTACTGTCTTAAGTGGATGCATCTTTCTCTCCTAGTTTCCAAAGGAATCATTTTACTTTTCCCACTTGTATCTGATGACCAACCAAAGTGAGAAAGTAGTAAATGATTACTACTACTGGGAGTCTATGACGTACTAAACCCTTTGCTAAGTGTTCACCTTTGCTAAATCGTTTCGCCGCATGCCTATGATTTAGGTAGTTTCATCTCCATTTTACAGACAGAGAGTTAGGATGTAATATCTGGACCATCTAAGTTTGTTCTCCATGTTTCGTCTTATTACCTGAAATACCATTATATGTTGCCCTATTGCAACCTCTGTCTTTCCAAATTAAAGAATCAGTACTCCACGTCGGTGTGTGAGGAGAAGAGGGATAGACACTTACACATGTTGGCTGGAAACCACTCCATCTCATCAAATGTTATTAAGATGTATAATATGCTTAGCACTGGAGGGAGCAAGTGGAAAGAGGGCTCCCACCTGCAAGGACACTGCTGCCTGTTTCGGGATACCCAGAAAAACACATCCGCTTGCTTTCCACTTGTCTTCCTTGTAGCCGAGTCCCAGAGGCACAGGCTGTCATTTCAAGAGGCAGAACAAACATCACAAAATAATTCTAAGGATCCGGTGAGCTCCAAGGGGCCTGTTGCCACAGCACCATCCCATACTGGTGAGTCCCAGGGCAGCCTTCTTCCGTGGCGAATGTGCCAGGGGCGGAAGGCACTGTTAGGTCCTCCAACTGATTGCCCCTCGCTGTGCTTCCTGGATGTCTCCGCTGGATCCTGGAGGAGGACGGCTAAAATGGAAAGAGAAAAACGGAGTGGTCTGGTGAAAAGAAGGAAGTTAAATGAGTGCGCTGAGGCAGTTCTTAGGTAGGAGAACTCAGCCTCAATTTAAGGAGCATCAGAATTCAGCCTCCCTGTGGCTCTGACCTCTCCTTCAAACTTCCAGGAAGGAAGCATCACAGAGGAAGGACGGGCAAAACTTGAAGGCTGGCTGCTGAGACGGGCAGGGAAGGCTGGGCGCGTTGGGACTTACGTGCTCATTATGAGAAATGTCTTAATGACCGTAAGTCCTGAGGGAGGCTGGAGAGGAACGCCTGGCGCCAGCCGTGCTTGTGCAGGAGGCTCCTGTCCAGGTGAAAAACGTGTGCGGAGTGAGTGAGGAGAGAGACGGGACTGCATGGCTGCTGAAGGTGACTGATGGCCTTGGAATGCAACTCTGACTCCTATGGGATTGGGTTTTCCTGGAATGAGACACAAAGATTAGTGACTTTCAGCTGAGAGGGAATCCTAGTTCTTGGTTTCCAGAACTGAGTTTCTTCATGGTTCTTTGAGAGTTTCATTTGTGTTCTCCACCTCCAGACCTCTGCTCACGAGATTTATTCCTTCTTTCCAGGAGTCCATATCCTGTGAGGCCAGCCCAGGCCTCACCCTTTCCATGAAGTCATCCTTGATGGTCTAACTTGAAGCCTCCCTCCTCTAACCTGCTGACCCGCCGCAGACAGAGGTGATGTTAGTGAGATTCTCTAACAGGGATATGTGTTTAAGAGGGACATTTGTCTTCACAGAACCTTGAAGTTACTCAAACATTCTGGGAGAACAAACTGATAAGATTTAATATATCAAAACATTTTATGGAGTAAAATGCAAAGTTGGCAAGCATATTTAAATTAAAGCTGAGACTTCAAAAAGATTTCATGAGACTGGAGGGCCACTTTGGGCCATACTCAACTGGGTACCTGCTTGCTCTCCTCTCCATGGGAGAACTTTAGCAGACGAGTTTGGGGAGCAGGCAATGTGATGTCAGGAGACACGGGAGGGGCTCCTTCTCTTCTTGGAGGCTGGGCAATGGGAAGTTGAAGTCTTGCTAATTGAGAGCAAAAGGAAATTGTTTTATTAAATTGCAGTTAAAAATAGCAGCAAATACTAATTTATCACACACCTCCTACATGCCAGGTACTGTTCTAGTTGCATTACACATTTTATTTCAATCAACGCTCGTAAGTCAATGAGGTAACTATTACTCCCACTCTACAGCTGATGAAATCAAGCCACGGAGAGGCAATGGAATCTCCCAGGTCAAACAGCTAGTAAGATCAAGCTCCAGGATATGATTCTGAGTCTAATGGACTCTTGGCTTCTCTGCCGTGCTGCTGTAGGTATATCAAAGAAGAGACTTGAAGCTTATATCTCCACAGTGCACCGCATACATTCCCTCAAGTTTTGTGATTTTTATGTTGGCCCCAAATGTTGACCTCTTCTGTTGGAGGTCCAGACTCTAGATCATATGGAGAGCTCAGTTTGCCCTAGAGGTTCCTCCCCATGTGGAGGATCCTGGGCCAGGTATGTGGAAACCTCACCCCCCAAGCAACATCTGGAAGATCTTGCTGGGCCCCAGCTTGACTTATCTATCAAAAGAGTGGCTGATTTGGTCTACCCTTGTATAAGTTTGTGGAATCACCAGGTCAGATTTCAACATCCATAAGCGGCCAGGTGTGATAGCTCACACCTATAATCCCAGGATGTTGGGAGGCTGAGGTGGGAGGATCGTTTGAATCCAGGAGGTGGAGGTTGCAGTGAGCCTATATCATGCCACTGCACTCTAGCCTGGGCAAGACACTATCTCAAAAAAAATAATAATTATAAGTCCATATACAAGAAATGAGTATCAGATTCGTGGGTAGCCAGGGGGATGGCTGGTTGTGATTCTTGTTCTACATAAGGACATAAGGAAAACTCAGGGTGAGAAATCCAGGCTGGAGTCACTTTACTGGGACAGTTTATCTGCAAGAACTTTTCCATTCAGTAAGTATCCTGGTTGATATTTTTCACTGTGGTTGCAGTGAGGAACCCTGGTTGTTTTTAATAACATATACCATATTTATAGCATTCATTCAGTCCTATAGCATTTTATGATGTGTCTGACCCAGAAAAATGTGTGGCCAGTTTAGGGGGATGGGGACGGTGTGTCTTCATTCTCTGCCCTCTTTTAGCCTTCCCTTTCCTTGGCACTCTCCTGCAGAAGGAGTGGGTTTGGACATCCCAGGCACACTTTTCCACTGTCTTTCGTGTTTGCCCCATCTCCCAAAAGGTGCTTGTAACTTTACACTGCACAAATTCATGTCTCAGGGACTTGCCAAATCTTGCTGAGTTCTAAAGTTATTCTTGGCAGAGGCTGCACCACTCCACGGGAATGGATCGGGTGAGGCCATCAGGCCTTGGTGTTGCTTCTCCGGGTGCTGTGTGCAACTGTTGCATCTTTCCTGACTCCCTTCCCAGGCTCCGCGGGCACTGGCACACCCTGTGCCCTGCCTCTTCCAAGTCCACTGATTTCCAAGAGCATCAGCAGACTCCAGCGCCTCCCAGGCCAGGGTCTGCAGGAACATCGGATCAGCAATTGCTTTATCTCTGTCACCCTTCCCACTCACCCACTGCCCCTTGCCTTCACTGCCCCAGCCACCTCTTCTGGTGGCTCTGATCTTTCAGGTTAGAGGGAAACATCATTCATCCATTCAACTAGTATTTATACAGAGTATTTATGCAACTCATTTCCTTGTCTTAGGCACTTAATAGTGAACCAAACAGACAAAAAGCCCCGCCCTCATGGCACTTACATTCTAACACATCTAATAAAGTTCTAAAATGAAGTTAGGGTGATGTATTTGCAGCTGCTGTTCCCTTTTCACCTTCACATGTATGACTGCACTTGTTTCTCTTAATAGCCTTTGAAGTAGGCAAGGCATTTCACAGAGGAGAGAACCCAGGCTTCTTTCTAATCATCCTCCTCCCAGGATGCCTGCTTCTTAAAAAGAAGTCTGGAGAAGTACAGTGAAACCCAAAAGGAATGGAGTACCAGCCAAGTGTGATGGAGCGTGCCTGTAGTCCCAGCTACTCGGGAGGCTGAGGGAAGAGGATCACTTAAGCCAAGGTACTGGAGGCTACGATGAACTATGATTGTGTCACTGCACTCCAGCCAGGGCCACAGAGCAAGTCCAAAAAAAAAAAAAAAGGAAGGAAAGAAGGAAGAAAGGAAAGGAAGGAAGGAAGGAGGGAGGGAGGGAAGGGAAAGGGAAACGGAAAGGGAAGGAAAGGGAAGGAAAGGAAAGAGGGAGGGAAGGAGGGAGGGGAAAGGAATAGAGTACTGATGGAGAAACTGATGGTGGAAGTTGGAAATCCAGGTCTCTGTAGTGACAATATGTGGGCCTGAGAAACCTCTTTTGTCTTCTAAACCTGTGGGCCAAACCTGGCCCAATACCTGTTTTGTATAATCCACAAACTAAGAGTGGTGTTTATATTTTTAAATAGTTGAAAAAAAAATCAATGGAAGAGTAACATTTTGTGACATGTGAAAATTATATGAAATGCACATTTCAGTGCCCATAAACTGGAACACAGCCATACCCATCATTTATACATTGTCTATGGTGGCTTTCATGCCTCAATGGCAGAGTTAAGTAGTTGCAGCAGAAATTCCATGTGGCCTAAAAAACCTAAAACATTTACTATCTGGACCCTTATAGAAAGTTTGCTGACATCAGTTCTAGAATCATATGGTAGAGACAGCTATTTATATTCCATGCACATAAAACTGGCCCTGTCAGGCAGGGAGGAATCCCTCTTTCTCATTCTGCCTGTGGAAGGGAATCATAAAGTAGATTGAATGTTGCAGGCTGAGAACTAGCCCCTGAGATCTGTTTTCTCTTCAGCACACCAAGACAGCCCTTCCAGGAAGTGTTCTGACAAATGCAAGATTCCTTCCTGGTAGAATTGTCAATGTTATTTGCTAAGTTCAGGAGCAAACCTTCACCTTGGGAGATTCTGGGCTCCTGGGTGGGGGGTTCTACAAATTTAAATAACATTTATGCCTATGGAAAGAACACAGGACTAACAGAGGAAGTGGGTTCAAGTCCCCCTCTGCCACTTAATAAATGGTTTGGTATTGGGCAAATCTCTTAACCTCAATTAGAAAGAAGCCTTGGCTGGGTGCGGTGGCTCACACCTATAACCCCAGCACTTTGGTAGACAGAGACAGGTGGATCTCTTGAGGTCAGGAGTTCAACACCAGCCTGACCAACATGGAGAAACTGCATCTCTACTGAAAATACAAAGTTAGCCTGGTGTGGTGGCACATGCCTGTAATCCCACCTATTTGGGAGGCTGGACAGGAGAATCACTTGAACCCAGGAGGCTGAGGTTGCTGTGAGCCAAGATCGCACCATTGCACTCCAGTCTGGGCAACAAGAGCGAAACTCCGTGAAGAAAGAAAGAGAGCAAGAAAGAGAGAGGGAGAGAGAGAAGGAAGGAAGGAAGGAGGGAGGGAGGGAGGGAGGGAAGGAAGGAAGGGAAAAGAAAAAAAGAAAAAAAAGAAAAAGAAAAGAAGCTTCAGTTCTCTCCTCTGTGCAATGGCCCGCCTTGCCTACTTCAAAGGCTATTAAGAGAAACAAGTGCCATCATATGTGTGAAGGTGTTTGTAAAGTGAACAGCAGCTGCAAATACATCATCCTTTCCTTCCCTGTGATTGGGCAGTAATATTGTTGGGTTCTCTTCCTTCATCCTTCTTTGTCTACGGAGACCCAGTCAGAGGGTCAAGGTGAGGGATGCCTACAACAATATTCTCTTTCCCTTCAGTGTGGGTCTCTGCCTGCCTTGAACCCCACCTCCCACCCCCTCAGCCCAGATTCCACCTACTCTCTGAAATCAGCTTTAGGGATTCTCAACCACATCGTGGGCAACAGACCTCACACAACCAAATGAGAACACCCCTGCAGTTCTTCCTCCATGGCCACGTCTCTTAGTTTGCAGGATGCCACAGCTGCCTTCCTTCAAACAGCCCCCAAGCCCCCTACAACACATGATGCAACTACCAGCCTCTTTGCTTACTCTCCCTGCCGATCTGTATTACCCTCTCAAAGTGCAATGAATTTCTATCCCACTGTGTATCTCTGATGATTCTAAACTTAACTACCTTCTTGAGGTCAGGACTTTGAGACCATCCTGGCCAACATGGCGAAGCCCTGTCTCTACTAAAAATACAAAAATTAGCTGGGCATGGTGGTGGGCACCTGTAATCC